>JAQQSY010000443.1:0-16455 GCA_028646535.1 Procyon lotor | reverse complement strand
TATTTCAGTATTACACTCTTTTAGATTTATTATTAGTTGTGTATCAGATTGATCTCTTTTGTTAACTTTTAAGATAATCTGACCAGATGGCATTAAGAATACATTAATTAAATTAGGAGTTATAATAAAGATATACAATATTTTTTATCTTCAGGAAGGCTTAGCATTTCATTCCCTTCTATTTGTGTTCAATAATCTCAAATGTCATGAATAATTAAAAGTTATTAAAGAAAAATGCTGTTGAGATGGAAATTCTACCAGATGCTGTTGTAATCACTGTTTCTTACAGTTTAAATTTTAGACAATTGTTTGAAGACAAATTAAAAGAAAATGAACTTTTAAAAAAAATTGAAGCTACTTGTTACATGTTATATTTGTGTTCAGATATATAGTATTATCAGCCAACTGTTTTTCTTTATTCTTCATACATGGTAGATAGGGATAAACAAAATCAGTCTTTGTTGTTAGTCTTTTTTTTTTTTTTAAAGATTTTATTTATTTGAGAGAGAGAGAGAGCTCACAAGTAGGCAGAGGCAGGCAGAGAGAGAGGGGGAAGCAGGCTCTCTGCTGAGTAGAGAGCCTACTCAGGGCTCAATTCCAGAATCCTGAGATCATGATCTGAGCCGAAGGCAGAGGGTTAGCCCACTGAGCCACCCTGGCACCCCATTCTTTGTTGTTAGTCTTAATGACTCACCAGAAACATCTGAAATACTTGATTAGACTGTGGCAGGGAAATGCTATTTTGTCATAATAAAAATACTCTTTAATAACTACACAATACACTAATTTTGTGATTAAAACAACCAAAATAACTCATCAGATGGCATTCCCACTTCAACTTTTCTTACCTAGGTCTTGAGATTGTTGTAATGACTGAGTTGCTAAATGCTAATTCTTTAAATTTGTTCTGGAAATTCTTACAGTTTATAGTATCTCAGACTTGCCTGCAGATGATGTTAAAAATACAAAAGCTTTTAGGTATCACTAGCAGAAATTCTGAATTAGTAGGACTCAGGTAGAGTCCAGGATGTTCATTTTCAACGGACACCCTATTCTGCTCTTGGTGCTTTTCTAATACAGGTAATCCACAATCTTTGTGTTGAGAAAAAGTACATGGAATCATGAGAATAGCTGTGAATCAGAAGTACACAGGGAGTGATTTGAACATTTGCATTCCAGAGCACATGGATACCTACATAGAGTTTCACATCAGATTTCTGCAGCACATCTCCTACTGGGAACCATTTCACCCGTGCAATTGAAGTCATACATGATCATCATCAGAAACACTCTTCTCTCTTTCTTTCCTTTCTCTTCCCTTCCCTTCTCTTGTCATCTTTATTTTATTTTTTTTATGATTGCCGTTTAACTGTGCCTCGCTGCTGCTTTATGTGTGTATGTATGAGGTTCTGGAGAACACACTAACATTCCCATGCTTATATAAAACAACGATTGATGGTAGAATTGACAGGATCTTGAATTCTTCTTTTTCTCAGATTTGGCACAATACTTATAGAAGACAAGTGTCCTTTTGTCTGTCATTAATTAGGACAATAGTCGGTACAGTATTAATATTCAGGATAGTCAATTCATGAAATGAATTGTTCTGTTACAAAGATTATAAAAAAATTATGACTCTAATCTCCAGCTCCTACCCTCCCTACCACTGAAACTGCAATATGAATGGAAAAGGGCACCTATTCTCATTATGATCCTTAGACTGTCATCATCGGGGCTAATTCTAGTGTCATTCTGTGGATGATGAGTAGTTGAAATCCAATTTGAATGCATAATACCATGTTTAATTTACACTACCACCTGTCAATAAGAAATAGACTAAAGCATATCTTCTGAGCTATCCATAGGGAATATTCAATTATAATTAACCTTCCTATTTTTGTTAAATCTTTGTCCTGAAATGGATTGTTTGTGCCATTTCTTATTCTTGTAACAATCTGTCACTAGAAAGAATTTGAATTTTAATCTAATATTTTGTGAGAAATACAATAGAGGATGTTTCTTTTAATCTCCTCTGTACTGCTGTTGCTTGTCTATTTCATTTCTTTTCCATAGGTTAATTATGACTACAGTTGTAATCTTTGTACAAGTGTAGGATACTTTGGCAGGCTGCAGAAAATTATTTTCCACAAACCATATTGGATACAATATATGGCAAATGGGAAATTTCATTTTTTCTAACTTAATATTAATGAAAGCAAAAAGAATAATTTTAGTTCAAATGATGCAATTTAGAGCATATGTATTCATGCTATCATGTGGATAACTTTATAAAACTACTTTTAAGCAACAATTAACTGCTTTTTATAACCTAAAAGCCCTAAGAATAATTTAGATTTACCTCTAAAAATATAAGTTGACAAAACGGCCTTTGCAGAAAATTAGACACTCTACTAATGTATCTTTATTTGAGTAAATTTACTGACATTGAAAGTGTTACTTATTCTTTATTCTTTTCTATCACAATTTGAAAGTTAATGAAGCAACAGCACTTTCCCACCCTCCATATTTTAGAGGTAGGTACAAGTTTATCATGATTCTCCAGTCACGAGGGAACAAGGACTGAGAGAGTAGAGGCTGTGCTTACATGTAAAGCAGCATTGTATACTTGAACAAGCTCCTGTACTTTTCTTAGCCTTAGTTATATTGATTCTTAAAAGTAAAGTAGGTATAATAACACCAAACACAGAGAATGGTGTAAGTCATAAATGGAATTAATGTACCTAGTGCCAAGGAAGCACTCAGAAAAATGCAGCTAATATTTTACTTCAACATTAAAAATACCTAAGTTCTAATTCCATAAAATGATAGATTAGCTCTTTTAAGTGTCTTTTAAGGGGCAAGAGGAAGAAAAAGAGAAATTTGGAATTCTTTCCACTTCTAATATTTAGTGAGCCACATATATCCTTTTCTTTACCTCCCTCCCTCCCTCCCTCCCTCCCTCCCTCCCTCCCTCCCTCCCTCCCTCCCTCCCTCCCTTCCTTCCTTCCTTCCTTCCTTCCTTCCTTCCTTCCTTCCTTCCTTCCTTCCTTCCTTCTTATCCATCTATCCATCCATCCATCTATCCATCTCATTAAATCCATGCAGTCCAAAGAGAAAAAGTCCAACATAAACCTGACTTAAAGGGAAGGATCTAGAAGCTGAACTGACCCAAAATTCATTCAGGAAGTATAGAACCAAACATCAAAAAATAGTTGGTACTATTTGTGTATTTAAAAATAAGAGGGTGATTGAGTTATGGACATTGGGGTGGGTATGTGCTATAGTGAGTGCTGTGAGTTGTGTAAGACTGGTGATTCACAGACCTGTACCCTTGAAACAAATAATACATTATATGTTAATAAGAAATAAAAAAATAAAAAATTAAAATAAGTTATTAAAAATCACTAGAACAGCAAATAAAACATAGTTTATAACTAATAAAGGTAAGCTCAGTATGATTACTTTAAAAATACTTTTGATAAGGCAAATTTTTTAAAATGCAAATTCAGAGGCACCTGAGTGGCTCAGTCATTAAATGTCTGCCTTCAGCTCAGGTCATGATCCCAGGGTCCTGAGATGGAGCTCTGGCTCAGCAAGAAGCCGGCTTCTCCCTTTCCCACTCTCCCTGCTTGTATTCTCTCTCTCGCTGTCTCTCTCTCTGTGTATCAAGTAAATAAATAAAACCTTAAAAAAAATGCAAATTTAACTCTGTTTAGGGAGAAGTATGCCCAACTGTAAATAATGAGACAACTGATGATCTCTGTTTTTTCTCAAAAGAGAAGGAAATATCTTCATGCTTCTATAGGCATTTGTTTTTAATGTGTACTTATTCCAAGAAGAATTTGAATGGTGCAAAGCTTTTATAGAAGTATATAAGCCAATGAATAAGTGAATGTGATACTCAAATGACAAATTTTGTCAAGTAAAAATGGAAACTTTGCGATATCTAAAAAGAGACAGAGTAGAAGTATGTGTGTTTCAGTATGCGCTATAAGCCAGCTGACTTGTGTTTCCATGATGGCTCTGCTTCTTACAGGTTACTGTCTGTATCTCAGTTTCTATTCTGTAAAATGTGAACAAATAATACTTCTTTTTTCTTAGGTTTGTTATGAGAATTTAATGATTCTTATTTGTATAACATTTAAAGCAGCAACTGGTACATAATAAATGCTATGTTGGTAACTATTAATAAAAGAAATACATTTACCTTTATATTGTTCTTTCCTTCAAGTGAAGGAAAAATAATCTTTTTTCTCTATTGCACAAAACCTGTATCTTCATACTCAAAAAGCAAAAATTGTCATTTGGCTCTACTTCAAGATATGAAAAAATGACCACTTAGGTGGTGTCTATATATCATTTCTCCTTTAGTCTTCAGAAAAACTCTATAAAGCATGGAGTCTGATCCCCATTTTACAGATGAGGAATGTGTGACTGATTAGTAAGATATTTTGTTTTAGACATTGCCTAGTCATAGTCAAAAGTGGCATTTCACCTTTTGCTTTGAGGCCACATTATAGTGATTACAGGTGAATTTCCACCCGCCAGGTTTAGAAATTCCGAGGATTAAGTTCATAAAAGGGAGCTTCAGTTTCGAAGGAGAAGTTAATTCCTCTAATGCATCTCCTAAAATGACAGGTGTGACTTCACCCCACTACCTACCATTCCCACATTATATTCACATAATGGGTATACAATATAAGGCAGTTTAGATGTTAGATATGTATATTAAATCAATAAAAGGCATACACATCAATTTTCTACAAATGACAAAGAAGATAAAAATGAAAGATGCCTTGAGTTTCCTGGAATCTTTTTCAACCATTTGTGAGGTTTTTAGTATCATTCTTTTTTTTTTCTATTTTTAATTTTGAGGAAAGGTTTCAGTTTTTTCCTTTTCATCAATGTACACTGAATTTTTGTCACATATCTTAACCTTCTTTCTTCAGAGTGCTCCTTTAAGGCAAGATGTGGTTTTCATTTTGAGTAGCTAATTTATTTATCAGTATTACCTGTAGTAACTTGTAACAGACAAGCTGTACATAGAAGGAAGCAGGCAGACCCTTCTGTTCCCAAGGTGATTCATATTTATGGAAGCTAACCTGTTTCTATCCATATTCACTTTTCTTAAACCTGCCACATAGCAAAAGAAGATATCCCACTATTTTTTTCCTTCCTTCCTCCCTTCCTTCCTTCCTTCCTTTCCTCTTTCTTTCTTCCTTTCTTTCTTTCTTTCTTTCTTTCTTTCTTTCTTTCTTTCTTTCTTTCTTTCTTTCTTTCTCTCTCTCTCTCTCTCTCTCTCTCTCTCTCTCTTTCTTTCTTTCTTTTTCTTTGTGACTGATAGGAACATTTCAGCTTCTTAATCAGAAGCAAATAACAAGTATAAAATACTAAAAATTTGTGTTTTCTTGATGAAGTTAGCAATAGAGGAAAATCAAACACATATCCTACACATAGAATGCAGGTTACAGGATAATTTGATTCAGTTATTCTGAGGCTAAGTCAAAATATTTTTAAGTTACTACATAGCATGCAACATGCATTTAAAGTATTAATGATTTGCAATAATAAAAAACATAATAATGAATGTGAATCAAGCTTCATAACAGTTACATATTGTAAGTATTATTAACTTCATTTTCAGGGATTCGACATTACCTATATATGGTATTATTGGATAAATGCAATATTTGTGAAAAAATTTGAAAAATGTAGTAACTCAATTTAAGTAAATTTATTCATTTTATACAAAAAGCTCAACTTTTTATTAACTTTTAAATATGCAATAATTTTTTTCCAAATATGTTTATTTTTTCAGTGTTACAAGATTAATTGTTCATTTACCACACCCACTGCTCAATGCAATACATACCCTCCTCAATACCCACCACCAGGCTTGCCCAGCCCCCCACCCCACCCCTCCAAAACCCTCAGTTTGTTGCTCAGAGTCCACAGTCTATGGTTCATTGTCCCCTCTGATTTCCCCCGATTCACCCTTCCCTTCCTTCTCACAATGACCTCCATGTTTTTCCTTATGCTCCACACGTGAGACCATAAGATAATTGACTTTTAAACAAATATATCTACATTAGATAAAATTCAATAGAACCCCTGTAAGTATTTTAAGTACTTTAAAAATTGGTTTTGTCATATTTTCCTATAATTCAATAGAGGTTCCAAATGAACATTTGAAATAGAATGTTTAGCATAATTTATAAAATTCTATAACTGGGAAATCAAAAGAAAATAATACTCAGTTATTGTGTGGTAATTATAATAAGTAATTACTTGCAACGCTCTAAAATTCAGTAATTTCATACTCACTTTTCCATACTACTTCAAAGTAAAAGTTGATCACAAACAGAACCAGATATAATTCAGAAAGCTTTCTTACAAATTGAATCCTTTAATCAGATTACTGAAATTGTAAACAATAGAAGGATACTTCTATTAAAGTTTCTTATATCATTTTAAACCTAATATGACATTCTATATACAAAATAGAAGATTAATTCTTAACCCCAATTTATTAAACCCTTCAGACTTACAGCCTTTCATCTTAGAAAATGTCTATCATTTGCCCATTTGCTCAGGGCAAAAGTATAAATTATCTTTGATTTCTCTTAGACACATACTGTTGTATGCTCTATATAGATTCTATTTTCTTTTTTTTTTTTTTTAATTTATTTATTTGACACAGAGAGAGAGATCACAAGTAGGCAGAGAGCCAGGCAGAGAGAGAGAGGGAAGCAGGCTCCCTGCTGAGCAGAGAGCCCGATGTGGGGCTTGATCCCAGGACCCTGAGATCATGACCTGAGCCGAAGGCAGAGGCTTTATCCACTGAGCCACCCAGGCGCCCCTCTATTTTCAAATTATATGCTAGATCTTACTTCTCATCATCTGCACAGCTATAGTGCTAGTTCACTCCACATCATCATCTCTGGCAGGGTGTAGTGCAATAACATCAAAACTGATTTCTCTACTTTTGGTTTTAGTACCTTACATCTATTTTCCACAGAGCAACTAGGATGAGCCTTATAATAATTTTAAAAATTCATGTTTCTTCTACTCAAAACCTAACCTACAACTCTCTATTTTAATTAAAATAAAGTCTAGATTCCTTATCATGGCATACAAGGGCCTACATTATAAAATCTCTCCTAGATCTCTGGATATTTCTTAACCTTACCCTTTACACTACATACTTTTAGGTTGATTCCCGTCTCAGGGCCCGCATACTCACAATTCCACCCTGACTGATGCTCTTCCCCATCATTTTTGCATAACTTACTATTTCAGTACATTAAGGTCTCTGTTCAAAAATCATCTCCACAGGGATACCTGGGTGGCTCAGTTTGTTAAGTGTCTGCCTTTGGCTCAGGTTATGATCCTGGAGTCCTAGGATCAAGTCCCACGTCAGGCTCCCTGCTCAGTGGGGAGCCTGTTTATCTCTCTGTCCCTCCCCTTACTTGTACTCTCTCTTTCTCTCAAAAATAAATTAATAAAATATTTTTAAAAATCATCTCTACAGAGGGACTGTCCCTGCCCATCATTTCTAAGGGTATGCCCATAAATTTGCTCTCAGAAAAAGCAAGGGAGCTGTGATTTGTAGCCTTTGCCATTCTCATGGTATATATAGTTCCCTGCCCCTCACTCACCCCCATGACCGATTTCAAATTACCAATGGTTTAAAAACCTACTTGAAAAATTCCTGAATAATTCACAGTAATCTCCCTTGAACCAGTACAGGCTGACTCCAGAATAACACTGAATCTGAAATAGTCAACTGTCTTGCTATCCTCACCTATTCTCTGTTCTCTACCTTACTTAATTTGTCTCTTGTTTGTACTACTTGAAATTATGAGTTCGTTTGGCTATCTTCTAATTCTCCTCAGGAATATAAATGACATTAGAACAAGAAACTTGTTTGTCTTATTTGCTACTATATTCTTAATTTCTAGAATAATCCCTGGAACACAGTAGACAGTCTGTAATGATTTGTTGAACAAATGAATAAATAAAGAGTCAAGTCTATGTGCTATCCTACTTGTTCATGGCATCGTCTACTTTTTGCCTTCTACAAATAAGAGATACTCAGGAAAAGACATTCTGTTTTTTAAGGAAGCAGAGGAGGAAAGGAAGTTCTAATCCTTTACTTAGACCTGAAATATACTCATGTGAAAACTCTGTTATATAGATAAAACCACTATAACTTTTTGAACATTTTATTTTTGCATATGCTTCAAAGACTGGCAAGATGTCTTGGTGTTTAGACTTGTATGATCTAACCCAATCTTCATTACTTGCTCAATTAAATCCAAAGATAATTAGTTTATTATGAGTATCTTCTTTGTAATAGTTACACAGAAAATTTCCTTAACAAAATAAAAGACATTTTGAAATCATTTTCTGAAAAGCCAACCCCAGTTTGACAATAGATTTTATTGCTCCTTGAATACCTTCTACCGTAATAAAGCCAAGTGGATTTCCCATTAATGCAGACTACTCACATAATACCAGCAGGGTAGAATGGTGATTCTAAAGAGAGAATAAATAATCACTGACTCAATGTCCCCATTTAAGAACTAAAACAATTATGTTTTCCTGTCTGCATCCTGAGGCCAGTGAATGATCTATTTGATATATTTGGAATTACTTGTAGGTAAGGAAAAAAACGTTATGAGGATATGAGATATCCAACCTTGTTTCATTAAGCAACTCCTGTTTGAAAGAGAGCTTTTAGCAATTTACTCTACCTTCATGAATTGCCAACTTTGAGACTTAGAGAATTCTGTTTTAAAATGTGCTCTTTAGTGACACAAAAACATCCAGCAGTATGTTATGTGCTCACCCTGCCTCGAGATGATGACCCTTCTAGGGGCGGTTGAAACTTGGCTAATTCTTTGCTATGTTGGACATTTTGAAACTGGCAAGAATATTATACTGTTACCCAGATTTTTTTCCCTTCACTGTCCATAAACAATAAATTTGGCATAAGATTCTCCTTTCAAGAGAATGATCCAACAGTGTTTCCTTAGTCCCAATATGCGGTTGCCTTAAAAACATTATCACTACCATAACTTCCTACTTGTTTTATAAACACAGAAGTGTAAATCCTTTTTTCAACCACTGAAATTCAGGATAGTTTAGAAACACTGGATGCTATTTAGTCTTGTGTGTGTATTGTTTTATGGGAAATAAGTGATTCATGTCTCAACTTGTACATTTTAGAATTGAGCATGTCCACCCTCTATCCCAAATATACTTTGACATTTTAATAGTCACATTTTTGGGAGCCTATAATGATTCACAGAAAAATTTGCAAGATAAGTCTCTCCATATTTATATCTGCCAAAAAGGGAATTTTGTTTATAAAATCTCATCATGGAAACTCAGGGTAAATCCAGCTTCAAACAGAGGATAAGGTTTCCTTCACTACAGGGATTCAGAAGCTGCTACTTCCACATTTATACAAAATAAACTACAGGCAAGTCAGAATTGCGATCCAAGCAGTGACCTCTATCTGAGCCTCCATAAACCAGATAATTCACCTCTGCCCCAAGCAGGCTACATACTAGGGAGATATGGGATGCTGACTGCATGCAGATCTTCTCAGTAAATCTACTTGTAGCTGTGACTCTCCTCTCTAGGAAGAGAAAGGCTCAGTGGAACTATAAACAAACACATCTTGGAGTTCCTGAAAGATCAGTTTGCTTTATAGAACTCTCTGCTCACATGATAGCTTTTAAATGTTGGTGCTCAAATTACAGTTTCCTGGCTAGAGTTTGAAAGCTGATATTCATATCTAGTCTGAAGGTATTATGGTAGTTTTCTTTTTTCTCCTAACAAATTGAAAACATATTTACTGTGTCAAAATATTTCTAATCAATAGATACTATCTTAATTGTATAATGTACTAGCAGAGATAATTACTTCTAAGCAGCATTTGGATAAGTCAGTAGTGGAATTATGAATAGGACGATAGTTTATTGAATCTGTGTACGAAGTATGCATACTCATTCAGCAAATTCATGTTCTAGCCACACAGAAGTGGTTATATTTCAGCATTGTATCAATACTTTTCTTTAATAAAATGTTTTCTTATTTACTAAGCACTATAATTTAACAGATTCTTTGTGCTTCTTTTGTTTATAAATTTAAAAATTGTTGGCATTTTTAAATGGGAAAGCTATAAAGTCATTTTGATTTATAATCTACAGACTGAAGTAATGTCAATCAGGTTACACATGAAGGGGAGTCAGTAGACTATAAATCCTTTGAAAGGACTAACCATGTCTTCTTAATAACACTTGTGAAGTGTTTTCCCTTCTATTTTTTACCTATTGGGGACAGTACATAAGCAAAGAACTGTATAGTTAATAAATTTTTGAAGTGTGAATGAAGGTTTATGGTTTATTGTGACTTGTGTTTGAAATTTGATCAGCCTTGCAAATTTGGATTCCATGTGATGGTGTTAGAGAGATTCTGCCAATTTGGAAGTCAAATAAAATGAATAAATATCAGTTGATAAAGTGGACAAATCCTTCACAAATTAAAGTGGGACTGTAACTAAAGCCAGATGAATGAATATTGGATGCACATGTGTATAGCAGAAGCCAATTGGAACTTGAAGTTGAATGTCTTACAACCCAGCTTGGCTAGTGTGATCAAAACAGATCATCACTTCAAAACAACCAATGCCAGATCCTGTTAGTTTTTAAAAGATCATGCTTCTCAATAATGTGAAAATAATCTCACTTGTAAATGTAACTCTGTTTGAACTTTATCAATTGCTTCCTCAGATTTGAATATTGGTTTAAATATTATAATTGTGTAAATACAATGAGTATTGATATTTTTCCAATGAAGACAGGCACTTGGTGTGTGCTACACTGTGATACTAAACTGAAATACCACAGATCTGAATAATTTTAAATTCACTATAGGAAAATTTGCAGCATATCTATGAGCAATAGAGATATAGTGAAATCATTATTTATCTAAGGTTTAATAGTTTAGATAACTAAAGAAACAAGAATAGGCTTACTATGAACAACTCAAGCTAATGGCAAAGTTTCTGGTTATCTCTCTCAGATTTGGTCTTAAGAGATTTTATCTTCTTTTACAAAACAAAGTAAAGCTGAATAATTATATAGATCTATGGTTGGGGGAAAAGACAAAACTGGAGGAGGGAGCAGCATATCAGTACTAGTATCACCTGTGGAACTTTTCCAAAGGATTATTTCCCTGGTTTTTCTCCTTCAGATATGGGTCAAAAGATTTGGTATGGACCTAAAGAGAGATATTTTGAGAAAGTGATTCTGTTATTTCCTTTCCGCCTTCACTTAAGCAATAATTCTTGATCTAGGGAATGATGATAATAATAGTAACAATTATAGAAATAAAATACTAATTACTTATTGATGTAAAAAAGGCTTCTGATTTTGTTTATTCAGATAATTTTTCTATAATAACATTTTCCAAAGTAGTATATTGTGAAATAATGTTCCAATGTATATTAATAGGACTAGCTCTCATAAATAAAGAGAGGGGCACCTGGGTGGCTCAGTGGGTTAAAGCCTCTGCCTTCGGCTCAGGACATGATCTCAGGGTCCTGGGATCGAACCCTGCATCAGGCTCTCTGCTCAGCGGGGAGCCTGCTTCCCCCTCTGTCTCTGCCTGCCTCTCTGCCTACTTGTGATCTCTCTCTCTCTCTCTGTCAAATAAATAAATAAAATCTTTAAAAAAAATAAAATAAAGAGAGATGTAGTAATAGATAAGGTATCATATTCAAATCAGCTGTGGTGATACATATTAAATAAAATTCACCAGTTTCTTTTTTGTACTACATCTCAGAGCCTTTTTTTAAATTAACATATAATGTATATTTGCTTCAGGGGTACAGGTCTGTGAATCATCAGTCTTATACAAGTCACAGCACTCACCATAGCACATACCCACCCCAGTGTCCATAACCCAGTCACCCTATTCCATCCCCCACCAGCAACCCTCAGTTTGTTTCCTGAGATTGAGTCTCTTATGGTTTGTCTTCCTCCCCAGTCCCATCTTGTTTCATTTTTTTCTCTTCTTACCCCCTACAACCCCCTGCCCTGCCTCTCAAATTCCTCATATCAGAAAGATCATATGGTAATTGTCTTTCTCTGAATTACTTATTTCGCTTAGCATAATACCATCTAGTTCCATCCACATCATTGCAAATGGCAGGATCTTGGGTTTTTTGATGGCTGCATAGTATTCCATTGTATATATATACCACATCTTCTTTATCCATTCATCTATTAATGAACATCTAGATTCTTTCCATACTTTGGCTATTGTGGACATTGCTGCTATAAACATTCGGGTACACATGCCCCTTTGGATCACTACATTTGTATCTTTAGGGTAAATACCCAGTAGTGCGATTGCTGGGCTGTAGGGTATCTGTATTTTCAACTTTTTGAGGACCCTCCATACTGTTTTCCAAAGTGCCTGCACCAGCTTACATTCTGAGCAGCAGTGCAGGAGGGTTCCCCTTTCTCTGCATCCTTGCCAACAGATGTTGTTTCCTGACTTGTTCATTTTAGCCATTCTGATTGGTGTGAGGTGGTATCTCACTGTAGTTTTGATTTGAATTTCCCTGATGCTGAGTGATGTTGAGCACTTTTTCATGTGTCTGTTGGCCATTTGGATGTCCTCTTTGCAGAAATGTCTGTTGATGTCTTCTGCCCGTTTCTTGATTGGATTCTTTGTTCTTTGGGTGTTGAGTTTGAGAAGTTCTTTATAGATTTTGGATACTAGCCCTTTATCTGATATGTCATTTGCGAATATCTTCTCCCATTCTGTCAGGTGTCTTTTGGTTTTGTTGACTGTTTCCTTTGCTGTGCAAAAGTTTTGATCTTGATGAAGTCCCAATAGTTCCTTTTTGCCCTTGCTTCCCTTGCCTTTGGTGATGTGTCTAGGAAGAAGTTGCAGTGACTGAGGTTGAAGAGGTTGCTGCCTGTGTTCTTCTATAGGATTATGATGGATTCTTGTCTCACATCGAGGTCTTTCATCCATTTTGAGTCTATTTTTGTGTGCAGTGTAAGGAAATGATCCAGTTTTATTCTTTTGCATGTGACTATCCAATTTCCCAACACCATTTGTTGAAGAGACTGTCTTTTTTCCATTGGACATTTTTTCCTGCTTTGTCAAAGACTGGTTGGCTATAGAGCTGAGAGTCCATTCTGGGCTCTCTATTCTGTTCCATTGATCAATGTGTCTGTTTTTGTGCCAGGACCATACTCTCTTGATGATTACAGCTTTGTAATAAAGCTTGAAGTCTGGAATTGTGATGGCACCAGCTTTGGTTTTCTTTTTCAACATTCTTCTGCCTATTTGGGGCCTTTTCTATTTCCATATATATTTTAGGATAATTTGTCCCATTTCTTTGGAAAACATTGATGGCATTTTGATAGGGATTGCATTAAATGTGTAGATTGTTTTTGGTAGCATAGACATTTTCACAATATTTGTTCTTCCAGTCAGTGAGTATGGAATGTTTTTCCATTTCTTGGTGTGTTCCTCAATTTCTTTCATGAGTACGTTATAATTTTCTGAGTACAGATTCTTTGCCTCTTTGGTTAGGTTTATTCCTAGGTGTCTTATGGTTTTGGGTGCAGTTGTGAATGGGATCAACTCATTAATTCTTTTTCTTCTGTCTTGCTGTTGGTGTATAGAAATGCAACTGATTTCTGTGCATTGATTTTATATCAAGACATTTTACTAAATTCCTGTATGAGTTGTAGCAGTTTTGGAGTGGAGTCTTTTGGATTTTCCACATAAAGTATCATATCTGCAAAGAGTGAGAGTTTGACTTCTTCTTTGCCAATTTGGATGCCCTTTATTTCTTTCTGTTGTCTGATTGTTGAGGCTAGGACTTCTAGTACTATGTTGAATAGCAGTGGTGACAATGGACAGCCCTGCCATGTTCCTGACCTTAGGGGAAAAGCTCACAGTTTTTCCCCATTGAGAATGATATTTGCTGTGGGTTTTTCATAGATGGCTTTAATATTATTGTGGTATGTACTCTCTACTACACTGTGAAGAGTTTTGATCAAGAAAGGATGCTGTACTTTGTCAAAGACTTTTTCTGCATCTATTCAGAGTATCATATGGTTCTTGTTCTTTCTTTAATTAATGTATTATATCACATTGATTGATTTGCGGATGTTGAATCAACCTTGCAGCCCAGGAATAAATTCCACTTGGTGGTGGTGAATAATCCTTTTAATGCACTATTGGATCCTATTGGCTAGTATTTTGGTGAGAATTTTTGCATCTGTGTTCATCAAGGATATTGGTCTGTAATTCTCCTTTTTGATGGAGTCTTTGTCTGGTTCTGGGATCAAGGGAATGCTTGCCTCATAAAATCAGTTAGGAAGTTTTCCTTCCATTTCTATTTATTGCAGCAGTTTCAGGAGAATAGGTATTAATTCTTCTTTAAATGTTTGGTAGAATTCCCCCTAGGAAGCTCTCTGGTCTGGGTTCGTGTTTTTTGGGAGATTTTTGATGACTGCTTCAATTTCCTTATGGGTTATACGTCTGTTCAGGTTTTCTATTTCTTCCTGGCTCAGTTTTGGTAGTTTATATGACTCTAGAAATGCATCCATTTCTTCCAGGTTGTCAAATTTACTGGTGTATAGTTGCTCATAATATGTTCTTATAATTGTTTGTATTTCTTTGGTGTTGGTTGTGATTTCTCCTCTTTCATTCATGATTTTATCAATTTGGGTCCTTTCTCTTTTCTTTTTCATAAGTCTGGCTAGGGATTTATCTATCTTATTAATTCTTTCAGAGAACCAGCTCCTAGTTTCGTTGATCTGTTCTAATGTTGTTTTGGTTTCTATTTCATTTATTTCTACTCTGATATTTATGACTTCTCTTCTGCTAGGTGTAGGCTTTATTTGCTGTTCTTTTTCCAGCTTCTTTAGGTGTAGGTTTAGGCTGTGTATTTGAGACTTCTCTTGTTTTTTCAGAAAGGCTTATATTGCTATATACTTTCCTCTCAGGACCGGCTTTGCTGGATCCCAAAGATTTTGAACAGTTGTGTTTTCATTTTCATTTATTTCCATGATTTTTTAAAATTCCTCTGTAATTTCTTGGTTGAAAATTTCTTCATTCTTCAGTAGGATGCTGTTTAGCCTCCATGTATTTGAGTTCTTTCCAACTTTCCTCTTGTGGTTGAATTCTGGTTTCAAAGCATTGTGGTCTGAAAACATGCAGGGAATGATCCCAATCTTTTGCTACCAATTGAGACCTGATTTGTGACCCAGGATATGATCTATTCTGGAGAATGTTCCATGTGCACTAGAGAGGAATGTGTATTCTGTTGCTTTGGGATGGAATGTTCTGAATATATCTGTGATGTCCCTCTGGTCCAGTGTGTCATTTAAAGCCTTTATTTCCTTGTTGATCTTTTGCTTCAATGATCTGTCAATTTCAGTGTGGTTGTTGTTAAAGTCCCCTACTATTATTGTATTGTTGTTGATGTGTTTCTTTGATTTTGTTATTAATTGGTTTGTATGATTGACTGTTCCCATGTGAAGGGCATAGATATTTATAATTGTTAGATCTTCTTGTCAGACAGGCCCTTTAAGTATGATAGAGCATCCTTCCTCATCTCTTATTATAGTTTTTGACTTAAAATCTTATTTATCTGATATAAGGATTGCCACCCCAGCTTTTTTTGATATCCATTAGCATGGTAAATTGTTTTCCACCCCCTCACTTTACTTACTTACTTATTTATTTAAAATATTTTATTTATTTATTTGACAGACAGAGAGAGATCACAAGCAGGCAGATAGGCAGGCAGAGAGAGAGGGGGAAACAGGATCCCTACTGAGCAGAGAGCCTGATGTGGGGCTTGATCCCAGTATCCTGAGATCATGACCTGAGCCAAAAGCAGAGGCTTTAATCCAATGAGCCACCCAGGCACCCCTCCATCCCCTCACTTTAAATCTGGAGATGTCTTTGGGTCTAAAATTAGTTTCTTGCAGACATCATATTGATGGGTTTTTTGTTTGTTTGTTTGTTTTGTTTTTTTTCCATTCTGACACCTTCTGTCTTTTGTTTGGGGCATTTAGCCCATTTACATTCAGGGGAACTAATGAACGGTAAGAATTTAGTGCTACTGTATTGTCTATAAAGTTACTGTTACTGTATATTGTCTTTGTTCCTTTCTGATATGTTACTTTTGGTCTCTGTCTTTGCTGAGAGGACCCCTTTCAATATTTCCTGTAGGGCTGGTTTGGTGTTTGCAAATTCTTTTAGTTTTTCAATGGTAGAAAGCACCCTAGATAAATATGCACTAACCAGATCAGAAGAGACTGAAACTGGGTGGAGAAGAAAGAAGGAAAAGAAACAAATAAACAAATATATATATATATATGTTAGACTGGTGAATAGAACAGA
>JAQQSY010000442.1:0-16461 GCA_028646535.1 Procyon lotor | reverse complement strand
TGGGATCGAGCCCCGCATCGGGCTCTCTGCTCTGCGGGAAGCCTGCTTCTCCGGCTACCTTTTCCTCTGCTTGTGTTCCCTCTCTCGCTGTGTTTCTCTCTGTCAAATAAATAAAATCTTTTAAAAAAGAGAGAGAGAGAAAGATGCAGATTTTTATCTTCTAAAGGGTTCATTTTGGAAACATGGAGGGCCAGCCATGATACTATTAATTTAAGGGTTTCTTTTCTTTTTTCTTTATTGTCATTCCTCAAATTGTAGCTGTAAAATTAGTCAAATTCCATACTAATGTGCTTAGGAACTCTCTGAGGTTGAAAGAAAAAAAAAAGACTTTATAATACTCTTAATATGATCTTACTACTTTTTTGATTTGTGCAAAAGACTTTATAGCTAAACTTATCCAAAAGTAATTTGATAATAAGACTTGAGATCCATTGTTCACATGTTTGTAACTTTAATAGCCTGAAATAGTTGGTAAATTGCCCAAAAAGGGGGAAATGCTTTTAAGATGAATGGCAGGAGGATAAAGTCAGACCATTTATATTCATGTTATCATTTTCCTTCCGGACTCACTTCAAGATGTGTGAATTGGGTAAATGCCAAGATACTTCTAAATTCAGAGATTTTTTTTTTAAATAAAAGTAGCTCATATTTGGATTGGGTTTAGTGTGGAATTCTCAGCTTAATCCTATGCCTGTTTATAATCTGTTAGAGAGAACGCTCACTTTATTTTCCTGACTCATGGACGTCAGACTCTCCATATTTCTAAGACATTATTTTACATCCTCTCTAAAGCCCCCTCATAAAATAAAGCAAATAAAAACAAACAAACAAAATACACCAGATATATTTGAGATCATCTCTGTTTCCTTGCAAATCACATCCAGAAGTGGTCATTCTGAACAGTTGCAGGTTTCAGATCTGGGAAACCCAGCAAAGTCGGGTGTAAGGCAATCTCCTGGCCTCAGCACTGTGTCCATCAACACCTTTTCAGGACTCTCAATGAAGCCAGAGGACATGCTAACAATACCTATTTTCTGCAGGACACACATCACGGAAGGACTGGCCGGTAGGGGGGTTCGCTCGCTCTCCCCTGTCAGCGATGAGAAATCCCACAGGAGTCTAAGGAGAGGAGAAATGTGCCCCAGGGGCTGTATCAGTAACTGACTGTCACCAAATTAAAATCAGTTAAAATGTAACAGTCTTGAGTAAATACCCACACTCTTTGAGATTTATCTAAACTAGCTCATTTTCTCTGTTCTTGATTTTGAATAGACAGAAAAAAGGAAGGAAAAGAAGTAACCGCATCTTAAAGGAGAATAAACAAACATAAAAGTTTTATTTTAGTCCAGTTGAAAGTCACAGTCTCGGGGACTTGGAATGACTCTGAGGTCCTTGCTCAGGGTCCTTTGCAGCGCTGCGCGACACGACAAAGCCGCCCTGGCCCCAACTCCCCATAACACAAGCAGCTGAATTCGAAGTTAGAAAGATACAGGATCGTATTTCATTGCTATGGGGATTATTGTAATCAAATTCCTTTGAGCTTTGAGCTTTCTTATATGTAGCCACCAAATCGCACCCCTACTCATGTGCCCGTGGGCGTGGACATCCATGTTTATACCCCCGAGGTCTGTCCCCATCCTTGTGATTGTCATGTGAAGGGCTGCCCTGACACTTACCTGGGGGGAAGCCAGCTGGAGACTCACAAGGACAGACAGTCCCCGAGACGGACAAGTACAGAGGTGGCGGGCCGTCCAGAAAGTCCTCTGACCACTCATTCTCCTTGCGGGGTGGGGAATGAGCTGGTGACCCTCTCCATTCCATCTGCCACTGTAAAATTGGCATGTCTGGGAAATGAGAGTGGTATGTGGGATTTTACTCCAAAATCAGCCAGGTCACAATGTGTGCACTCTCTCGAGGGATATGTATATACTGTAACCTTCAAAGAATATGATCTTCCCTGGTAACCTATCCTAACGAGCCATAACTCAGTGTCAGACGACCATCCCCATACCTAACATCCATTCTTCATGCTGTCATTTAAGCCTTTTCCTTTCGTTCTGCCTTCAGTAAAACGTAGGGACACTCACTGGCCCCTGTCCCATGTGGGAGTGGTCGTATTAACTGCAGGTACTGAGTCACCCCAGTCCTTTCTTCCACATGTTAAATAGCTCTTACCTCTTTCATTGTTCCCCACCGATCATATGTCCGTCGTCCAAAATGGCGCCGGGGTGGCCCGGAAGGTGCTCTCGACGTCTGGGCAGCAGAGCCAGCCAGTGTCCAACCAGCGATCACCAGACACCTCCTGATCTTCCACCTGGTTCAAGCCATTGGGTTAGGACTCTAGCGAGAGTACAAATGAAAACAATGCAGACTCTACCCCAGGTTCTCAGCAGGTTGCTAGTAGGGGGAGATGGTGTGGGCAGCAGAGGCTGGCTTCTGGCCATGGGAGGACACTTGGAACTCTCAGTGCGCCCGAGCGAGAACCAGCAGGCTCCCCGGCGCGCCTTCACCCTCCCTCCGTCCCAGCTGGTGCCTGCTGGGACTCCCCTGACGCCGCAGGTTTGCACGGGGCTGGCCCGGGGCGGGGCGCTCATCGCTTTGGTCCATGTGCTGTTGCCAGAGGAGCTGCAAGGGCGAGCCTAGGACCAGGGCAGGAGAAGAGATGGAGGCCTCCCCATGGAAGGGCCGGCAGTAAGGCAGCGTGCTGACCGTGCCGGTCGACGGCACCGCAGGCCAGCACAGCAGGTGTCCCTGAGAGGAAACGCAGGGACATTCGATTTTATCTATTTTAATGGATGTGTATACAACCGGCACGAAACTTGCTTTCCCAGCTGTTTAAATTGTACTGTCATTGTATGGCCGCCAGGCGTTTGCATTCTCCCTCGTCCATGATTTCCAGGACCTCCTGAGTGAGCATCTGCTGTATCCTGTGTGCCTCGGTAGCATCCCAGGGCCATGTTTCCACACTCGGGGTGCAGCGTGAGGTGAGAAGGCTTGGAAACCCAGGATCAAAGAGAAGGGGCAGGGCCAGAGGTGCGGGCAGCCCTGGATCAGCCAGGACCGGCCCGGGGACTCGGGGCCCAGTGCTGCTCACTGGGCAGAAAGGGCTCTGCGGTCTTCTGCAGGACGAGGGCGGCAGCAAGTCCGAGCGAGGCGCCGCTGCACCGAGGCTCTGCACACCGGCACAGGGGGACATTCAGTTTGATGGAAGACACTGGAAACCCCAGAAGCACCCATTTATAAACCTGAAAGTGGCCGGCCGGGTTGTGCTCGAGGACATGGATCTGTGCCCCTGGCTGGTCCAGCTATCTGCGGCCACTTTGTACGTGTGCAGGGAGATCTGGGTGCGCCCCTAGACTGTCGGCAAGCGGGAAGTTATCACACCCCACGGTGGGACCGTTTACCCCTCTCGGAGCGCTGGGAGGCACACTGAACCAGACGTAACCCTGCATTTGTCAGCACCAGGCGACAGTGGGGCCCCCACGGCTCCGGGCTCCGGGCTCCGACCCCGGAGTATCTCCAGGACAGGCAGAAGCGGTAGGATTCCAGAGCGAGGAGCTGACAACTCCCAACTGTCTCCCACGATCCTGGTCTGGCCTTAGCTCAGCTGTGCCCTTACAACCCCAGGGGGGATTTTCAAGTCGGCTGCTTGACTCCCCTCCTGTAAAACTTCTCGAGCACCCACTAAAGCACAAATGAGGAAACACAAAGCCCATCACTTTGAAAAATGATATTGGCAGGGGCACCCGGGTGGCTCAGCCAGTTGAACACGCCACTCAGGTCACGATCCCAGGGTTGGGGGCTCGAGCCCCCACCAGACTCTGTGCTCTGTGAAGCCTGCTTGGGATTCTGTCTCCCCCTCTGCCCCTCTCCAAGCTGGCGGGTGCTCTCGCTTGCTCTCTTTCTCTCTTCCAAAATAAATAAATAACTAACATCTTAAAAAATGATTATTGGCGATCTGTGTGTCGTAGTTTGACACAACAACCACCCATCCAAATAATAAAACAACACCTGAGATGAAGGTGCACAAATGACTTTAAACGTGTCCCCAGGAGAAACTAAAACCAAGAGCGTGCTCTCCTCTCTCTCTCTCTCTCCCTCTTGCAAGGATCCAGCCTCGGTTCTCCATCTGTCACATCACCCAGCAGCAAGATGTATAAACCAAGCTGTGGACATGAACACAGCTGCTGGTGTAGACCAGCGAGTCGCATTGGCCCACTCGGGGCGATGGTCACGGCCAGTCCCCCAGAGCAAG
Source organism: Procyon lotor (assembly GCA_028646535.1). Classification (NCBI taxonomy): domain Eukaryota; kingdom Metazoa; phylum Chordata; class Mammalia; order Carnivora; family Procyonidae; genus Procyon; species Procyon lotor. The sequence continues at coordinate 12,206 of JAQQSY010000442.1, read as the reverse complement.
CAATGCCGACACCTGTATGGCTTTTCTCAGGCTGCTGAGGGGTGTGTTCCCACCCGGCCCGTCTCTCCAGGCGGCACCGAGACAGGGTCACCCACGGGGCGTCTTCTCAGAGGCGGTGGGCCACCCGGATGTGCTGGAGAGGTCTTTGGGTTCCGGACTCAGGCACTACTGCCCTTCTTAGCTGAGGCAGGCATTTGGCAAATTAAATAAGAAAACGGGTCTCGTGCTGTTAGCCAAAGTGCATTCTCTTGCTTGGGCTGCTGCAAGAAAGCACCGCCAACGGGGGGTTGGGAGCCCCAGAACTTGATTCTGTCCCAGGTCTGGAGGCTGGAGGTTAGAGATGAATGTATTGGTGGGGCTGGTTCCTTGTGAGGCCGAACGAGGCAGCCCCACGCCCCTCCCGGCTTCTAGCTTCTAGGGTTTGCCAACAACACCTTCGGCGCTCCTTGGTGGGTACATGTATCTCTCATCTCTGTTTTGATGCCTCCTTGTGTGCACGTCTGTATGCAAACCCCCCCTTTTTTATGAGGATGCTCTTTCTCCGGGCATAGGGCCCACTATGACCTCCGCTCAGCTGATTACAACTACAGCAGTCCTATCTCCAAAGGTCATATTCCGAGGGACTGGTGCTAAGAGCTTCAACAGATGACTTTTGGAAGGACACAAGTCAACCCAGACCAGGAGGCTTCACCTGGGAATTTTGTGAGGATAAAATGAGCTCACCTCTGCAGGCACTGAGCATGGTGAGGGCCAGTGAGAGCCACCTGAAGGGCTGGGGCCATGGGGAGCCCGTTCTGATCTTCTCATCTGCACGTGGAGCCCTTTCCCTCAGACTTGGATGGACCGTCATCGGTAACTGAGGACACCAAGTTATTTATTAACTATTCAGTTGGTCAAACAAGAGCCTGAGTTACAGAAGTGCGCCCAAATTGGTTGCTGAAAAGTAGAAAATATATCTTTCTTTTAATGCATTCGTGAAACACCCTCAAAAAGTCGCCCCTATATGTGGTCTTGCAGGAAACCTCCGTGAATGTGAAAGAATAGGAAGTTCACAGGTCTTCTTTGCCCCAATGCCATGGAAAGACGACTCCTTTTATTAAGCAAATTTGCAGCTAATCAGAGAGTTTTTAAACTATGCTTCCCAACATCTACTTGATGGATTGAAAACACTTATTTTTTTTATTTAAAGATTTTTATTTATTTATTTGACACAGAGAAGGAGATCACAAGTAGGCAGAGAGGCAGGCAGAGAGAGAGAGGGGGAGGCAGGCTCCCCGCTGAGCAGAGAGCCCGATGTGGGGCTTGATCCCAGGACCCTGAGATCATGACCTGAGCCGAAGGCAGAGGCTTTAACCCACTGAACCACCCAGACGCCCCAGATTGAAAACATTTAAAGGCCTTAAAGTTCATGGCTGGTAAATAATCAGGGGACACTGTTTAGAAAAACAGAGGGGTTATTTATAGAAAAGGAAGGCGAGGGCTGGGCTGGGGTGTGCAGCGTGGAGCCGCACGTCCCAAGACGAGGACACCGTGGTGTGAATGCTGCGCCTCATATGGAGACCAAGCCGCGTGCGAACGGGGGAATTCCTGGCCTCAATTTTATTGCAAAATAAAAAGAAGCAGCTGGATTTATTTCGGAGATTCTTTCCAGGGCTCTGACTCTCAGAACCTGCCTGGGTTAAGCGTTCTGCTTGGGAATTAACCCAGCAATGAAATAGGGAGTACCTATGAGCCACTTCGGTTTTCCATTGCCTTGGGAGCTGTCCGTCTTCAAGGAAGGATGTGCCGGCCCCGTGGAGAGAACATTATGATCTGATGTAGTCCCGTGTCTGGCCACAGTAAAACTAATCAATGTTGAGTGGTTTAGGACACCGAGAGAAGGAGACGTTCCCGAGAGACTTTGCTTCCAAACTTGAATGAAGGGCCTTCCCTGAGAGAGGCTGAGAGAGTCCACCCCCAGCTCGTTTGAACTTGGAATTTAGATTGCATTTCAGAGGGAAAGTCATGAAAATGATACCTATGTCAGATAAATTAAGCATTTCTATCAAAATACCTACTAAAGTTGAAAGCACCATGAAGTATGTTCCCTGTTGACATATTCAAAGAAAAAACAATATCCATTTCCCTTATTTTTTATTAAATTTTTAAGTTATTAAACTGTGGCTATGTATCGTTTTACAGCTTATCAAACATCCTGTGCCGTAGCAAGTGAGACCACGTGCGAGCTCCGCCGGGAACCTGGGTTAACACGGGGAGATTAAGTTGAAAAATAATTTCGGGTGCCTTAGATTCCACGCCTGGACCCAACCGCGCCCCGGCGGGGGCCGCGGCTCACCCTGCCCCGTGCACAGGCAAGCGCCTGCAGAAACCCCACATGGGTAGCCTCCCTGCCGCGGAGTGGGGGGCTTGGCCCTGGATTTCCCCCTGCCTCCCTGGACATAGATTTGGAGGGATGGGGGGCACACTGTAAAGGAAAGGGTAAAAATAACACCAAAAAAAAAAAAGATAAACGGGTACTTAGCAGCTGAAATATAGCATTGATCTAGTTTGTATTTACAATGTGTTAAGTACTAACACATGAGAAAAATATTAAAGCAAGGTATTTATTAGAGGACCTATAAATAAAAGAGCAAGTTGCGCACTCAAATTTAACTATGAGCATTTGAGCATCCCTGGGCTGCCCAGAATAACATGAAAGAAATACAGTCGTGGCATGAAACAAACGTCGGGGGTATAAAGGAAGGCTAAAAGTTCACGGACAGAAAGGAAATATTCCTCTGATGTGGATGAGAAAACGCATAGACGGTCCTGCCCAAAGCCCCGATATGATCAGCACAATGTGCTCACCATACACTTCCCACCAGCCGGAGAGAGCAGACTGGGGTTCAGTCAGGCTCGGAGGAAATAAAGCAGAAAGAGGAAGCCCAGAGCGGGCGGCCAGCCTGACCTCTAGACCCGGGTGACCGGGCCGCGATGACTTCGGCCGCAAGAGCTCGCCAGCAAGTTTGAGGGGCCGGCTGGCTGCTCTTTAGGTGTAGTCCTTTCGCAAGGAACTGGGAACGAGGATGTAAAGAATGAGTGATCGGTCCTTGAGAGAGGAAACGCGTATTGAGATAAAAGGATTTGAAATTTATTCCTTTCTGGAGAGTTTCTTTTTCAAAGGACTATTTGGAGCTCGGAGAAGGAATTTGGAGACTACATTTATGCACCGCGTTTCCGGTACTGTTGTTTTGCACTAATGGGTTTGGGCCACTGTAAGGGGAGACCACGGGCTGGGGGAGCTGGACACAGGTGTGCTCTCGGTCCTGGGGGTGGGGGCCTGCCACCGATGGGGTGCCCCAGGCCTGGGTTCCTGTGCCCCTGCTCGGGGGAGAGAGCGCCTCTCTGCTGTCTCTGTTGATAAGGACATCGGTTCCATCGTGGGGCCCCAGCCTCCTGCCCTCGGGACCTACCCGCCTCCCCGAAGCCCTGCCTCCAAACACCAGCACCCCGGGGGAGCACGGTTCAGTCCATAGCACTACTGCTCCAGAATGGGGGGCAATGTAGACAAAGCATGTTTTAGTCAGTGTCACTGAGTGATCTTGGTCAAGGGTTGGATATCAGGCTGTATTCGCCTGCCCGGGGCTCGGCCGTCCGCTCCCTGCCATCCACGTCCCCCCACGACTGTGTCATAAGTGAACTTGTAGGGAGCACGGCCGAGGCCCTTGGGACGCCCGTATGTGGGGACTGGGTGCCTTCTCTCCACAAGCACCGCGCCCAGGAACACGGCAGAGGCCAGTGGCCATGAAGCTGACCCCCAGACGGTCGTGCTGCCCAAATCCACAGCCCTCAGCCGTGCAGGGCTCTTGAGCCCTTGACATGGGGCCAGTCCACGCGAGGGGCCCCGTACGTGCGGCGTGAAAAAGCCACAAAGGATTTCAACCATGTAGTGGGAAAAGTATGTAAAGTAACCCATTAATTAGGTTCTGTATCAATTGCATGTGGAAATGATGATGCATTACCTTTATTGAGTTACATATAATACATTATTAAACTTCACGTTACCCATTTATTTCCATATTTTTATGGGTCTACAAGAAAAATTAAAACGACTCACGTGGCTCGCATTTGCAGGCGTGTCGCCGGCATGCGGCTCTGCCCGAAAGCCACGGGCAGTTATTTTTAGCAGGAAAACCGCCTTGAGACGTCTACTTCTTGAATGGGTCCCTGAGTCACACAAATTGGCCAAAGTCCTTGTTTTCTGTTTTTGACAGAATTGCTTAATCTTGATAAATCTAAAGGCAGATATTCCAGAGCATTTCAAGATCAGTTTAGTCATATAAACTTGGATTTCGTCGCCCTGGCCCTTGAATAATTGAGGAATGGTGTCCCTGCACGAGGACGGGGCCTAGGGCGTGTGGGGCTCCTGCCCGGCTCCCCCGTCCGGCCCCCCGCGTCCAGGCCTCCCGCGGGCCTCAGTCACTGCCCCGAGGGAAATGGGCATCTCACTGGAGAATCGGGAGTGGGAGCCACAGACTGCGGCACGCGGTCCCCAACCCCTCTGCCCGTCTTGGGGCCCCGAGTGGGGCTGTGAAGATTTCGTTGTAAGAGAGGGGAGGGTCTCAGCAGGCCCCGCGAGCATGGCCTCCCTGCATGGCCCTGTTTGTGCCCACGCTGAGCTCTGAGATCAGAGTTGACCTGACCCCTGGGTCAGTCAGGGCATCGGCAGCTGGGGGGGGGGTCCCCTGAAGTCAGCAGACGGCCCTCACCTCACTGGGGCTGAGAGAGAAGAAGCAGGCTGCACCAAGCGGAGGGCCACAGGCGGGGGACTTGAGAGCAGCAGCCACAGAGCTGTGGACAGTGGGGAGGCCCCAGTTTCGGAGGCCTAGGGCCTCCCCTTCCCGGGGGCCCGAGGCCAAGGGGAGGGGCCCAATGCCGACTGAGCGCTTGGGATCTGAGGACAGAGGGCGCGATGAAGAGCCGGCTGATGATGGATGGGCGGTGGGCATCTTCACAAACCACATAAACCACTTTTAAGACCTGAAAGAGGGCATTTTTGAATGGTTTTGCTTTTGTTCATGCAAATCAGATTAACCACACAATGAGGAATGTTCTGGTTATTTATATTCATTGGAGGGACCCTTTCTTACTGGTACCCGGGTTCTGGTCTAAGCTATGCCCAGGCTCCTTGAAGGGAAAATATGCTCTGAGTTAGGGTTCTGTCCCCCAGTCTGGAAACTTGTGAGAATTCAGTTCTGCATGGGCATCAATGGGAGTCCCGGATGGACCCTGCCCTCCCTGGGGGGTATGCTCCCCGGGCCGGGCTCCCCTCTGCCACACCAGCCGACCTTCACAAAACTGCTCAATGCTTCATCCATACTTGTGCGCTTCAGCTTCTTGAGAATTCACTGTCCCCCATTATCCACATTTTTCAATTCTGCCCAGCCTTTTGCATTGCCGATACCCAAGTTTAAATTTGAAAACAGAGGATATTTTAGCAGAGACCTAGATCATTTTCTCATTTGTACTGCAGCTTAACTATTGCTGGAAAATAAGATAATACCACCTCTCAAACAAATTCCAGGGATGAGGTCTAATCCTTGAGGGTTTTCAGGAGTCTGCAGGCTGCAGACCTGGGCCACGAGAGCCGCAGAGCCGTGGTCTCCCCTTCTGGAGCCTTGCCACGGGCCTGCGGGGCGTTGGGGGCACACTGTGGTCCAGCACGTGTTCTGTGCACACCCACCATGCATGGGCACACCTGTGCGGGCGTGCTGAGACACCGGGACACACAGGCACGGCCACACCCACACTTGCTCTCGCACACTGGGCGAAGTACCCTTGCACATTCCGCTCACCGGGGGAGAAGCAGGATCGGCTGCAGGGGTGGTTTAAGCTGAGACCCGACCGCGATTGGAGTGATGTGATTTCAACCGAGCGCGTGTGGCTCAGGTAGGTCATCTCCCTAGAGCGCTGTCTGGGCAGAACCACAAAAGGACCTCTCCACAGGACACACACCGAGCCCTGGAGAGCATGGGCCGTGGGAAACTCCAGGTCGCCCCTGGTTGCCAGCGCTGTGGCTTTGCCTGCAAGCTGAATGAATATGCCGGAGCTTCTGAAATAAATTCGCAATGCTCAAATGATATCTGGGTTTTAGTTTCCTAAAATCCTGATGCTGTATTTTATTTTGATACTTTTTTTTCTGGAGCAGGTATAGCCCTGGCAGGAGAAAGAAGATAATGCATGTTCCCAATCCCTTACGCTCGAAAATGGCAGATGCATTGGAACGACTTCTCTTCAGATGATGAACCCCTCAAAGACGAGCGATTCATCTTTGCCGCTAGCACGGTCTCCCCTCCGTGCAGCCTCGTGGGCTCAGATACGTCAGCTGCTCTACAGAGGGAGCCTGGGTGTCAGTAACGCAGATGAGCAGTGTCTGCTGTGCGTCCCAGGGAGGCCAAGATGCACATCAGGTGTTTCCCCAGCGATCCGCCTGAGTCTAACAGGGCTCAAGTTGAGCCTGGAGAACGTCTCATGCCTCTAGAGCTCTTCTCAGGTCAGAAATGTCTTCTACCTGCCTGCGCGATTTCAGGGCACTGGCCAAACATTTTACCCTCGAAATTCACTTCAGAATTTCCTAATGCGTCAAAAAAATAATGAAGATGAGAAATTTCTAAATGCTGATTTGTCCTTTTTTTAGAGTGGGCCACAGCGCTTAGGTCTCCTGAGGTTTCCCCGGCCCCTAGATGTTGACTTAGAGCAGAAATTCAGGGTCTTGCCCCTGAGGAGGGAGAAACGGTCAGGAACAGTGGGGTCCCAAAGGGTGTGGCCACCCCGTCTGCTGGGGTCCGTCGTTCGCTGTGGGTCCTGCGGAAGTGCAGATGTGTGTATGCAAAGCTTTCTCCAGCCACTCCAGGGTCGGCCCCATCAGGGCGGAATGAAGGCCCATCAACAAGGAGGCCACCACCAACCCCTGGAGCTGCCAAGGCCACCAAGCAACAGGACAGACAGATCAACAAGAAAATGATGAAAATAGAAGAATCTGCTCATAAATATAAGAGTCCAAGTGCAGAAAAAAGCATATAGATTGGTAACGATAATTCAAGTGAAAGCAGCCCAGATACAGAGATGTCTCTCCATCGTGACCCAAGTAGGAGTCAGCACTGTGCCCTGGGGTGACGAACTGGTGGGAAAGTGAGAACTCACCTGTGGGCACAGCTGAGAGGCTCAGACGGCACCTCGGGGCTGAACGTGGCCGGAACCACCACCACGTAGCATGAGTTCCCCCTTCGGCTCAGAGGCCGCTCCCTGGGATCTACTGTCTGTCTGTCTCTCTCTCTCTCGTCCTCTGTCTACATGGTCTTATGACGTGCGCACAAAGGTGTCACAGCGAGGAGGCTGTCACTTGCATCACTCACACCAGCCAAGAAAGAGGAGGAGAAAAAATCCTAACTGCTGATCACAAAGGGAAATCAAGTAGGTTAGAATCCGTGTTCATCGCAGACGACCTCGCCACGATCCCTGGGAGAGAGAACTGTGCGGGCTGGGGAGGACAGGCGTCTAAAACACTAGTGCGTCTTTAACCACCAAGCTGGAAGCAAATAGTGTGAGTCCAGTGCGCGTGTCTTCCGTGCCCGGCCTGCTCTCCGCCGGGGCCTGCTGTGTGTGCGGGTCTTGGGCGGTAGGAATCCACGCTGTTCCTGTATGAGCAAGACCAAAACACAGCACAGGAGACCCATCCGTCTGAGGACTCTGCCCTTTAGCAATCGTGAACATGTCTTCCTGACATTTTCCCTGTAACTATCACATGCTTAGAAATCAGTGCGCGTTAAGAACCTTCTGGAACGGGAACAGGTGTTCCCGCCCCGACAGCACGGATCCTAGTTTCGCCCCCACGCCCGCAACCCCATCCCCGGAGTCAGTCTGTTAACCCTTCCGGTCTCTCAATTACACACACGTTCCACTTTGTGTTTTGTAACGGGAATTACCGGCTGTAATGAGCGCAGCGATTATGCATGACATTCAATTTGGGGGACTTTGTGCCTCACGTTAATTACAGATCCTCTCCTGGAACACCTTTGAGACCCAGATCCGTGTTTTATTTAGATCTCGTCACGGAGGCATCTTCTCCGTGGTGCCTTCCATGGGTCTGGGCGGGAGCGAGCCGCGCACCACGGCGTTGGCCGCAAGTGCAGACAATATGGCACCCTTTGTTCTCGTAGGTTCTCCCCGAAGAAGGGGCACTTACACAGGATCGCAAGCATCTTCCACTGGGCCAGGGGCACCCTCACGAGTCACCACAGGTTTTTCCATAACATCACAGATGAGAAACACGGTGACGTTCAAAGACCCCAAATGGGACTCAGGTGAATTTCAAAGTTGGCGCCCATTCCCCTCTTGGTTCAGCCGCCATTACCAAGCTCTGTAGTGTCTACTCTTACTTCCATATTCTCAAGTAACAAGGGTTTCTTCTTCTTCTGTTTGGTTTTGACAAGGCTAGGAACAGAGACTGTCCTTCCTTCTGCTTCCATTAGGCTGTGGAGGGTTTTCTCCATCCACATCCCTGTGCCGACGTGCTGGTCCCCTCAGCTCCTGTCAGGAAGCTTGGTGCGAGAGGGTGGACGCCAGTCCGCTCCCGATCGGAAGTGTGTCGCCCACAGACACCCTCAACACTACCTAAAGGAAAATGCAGTTCGGAGCTGAGGCAGACCTTTCACCTGCAACCTACCCCAGCTCGGAGTAGGCAAGGCCCCCTTTCAGGGAAGTTTCTGGTGTCCTCCTGGAGTCCGGCTAGCAAGCTGGCCCTTGGCCCTTCCTCTCCGGGGCTTCCGTCCTGATGAGAGAGCACTCCGGGTTTTCTGCATCAGCTCCAGACCTTAAGTTCCTTTCTCAGAGAACATTTTGTTCTGTAAAATACTTGCTAAAATTACACCTTTACCAGGAATGGTTTCTTTCTGTATTATCTTATCTACACTTTTCCTCTTTCTAGGAAGAACCTTCTTTCTTCAGCGACAAGCAATAAAATGTAATACGTGACTGCTGTTAGGGTCAAGTGTACAAACTATAACATTGTGCTTCATCTAACACATACTTAGGATCTTCTTTGTTAAAGATTCCCCAAGATAAAGCACATTGGGGAAAGAGGATGGACAGTGCCCACGTGGGTCATGGTCAGAAACCACCGGGGGCAAAGCAATGGCCAAGCATATCCGTTCAAGATTCTGGTTATTGGAAGATGTCGGTTCTACTAACTCACGATGTGGCCTTTTGAACTATTTCTATGTGTTAGCAACTTGCACCTTTGTGACTAATAGTTTTCAGGAATTGTGTGATGGGCTCTAGGGTCCCTCACAACTAACTCCTGATGGGATTCTGTGCAATACCCTCTGATAACAGTTTACCAACGTTGGCTCAAATGACCCCTATGGGTTCCCGGGAAGACGGCACCGTCAAGCTGATGAACAGACGTGCCGGGAGTTGAGAGACCCACAGCCATCCTCCATTGTGAGCAGTGGGGACAGGGCCGTTTGGAAGAGGGGAGACGGGTGTGCAAACGTGTACCCCTGGCAGGGTGGGTGTGGGCGCTCACCTTCCCCGACAGGAGCCAACTTCTCCCTCTGCACTTCCGGCTGGGATGAAGGAGTCTGTACTCGCCTCGCGATCCTGCGGGCATGAAACATCGGGACGTAACATCTGCAGTCCCTGCGCCGTATAAAGAGAGGTAGGAAATTGTGTCGTGAATCTCGGTGCTGTGTGGGGAGAAAGGGACCAAAACACAAAACCTTGATTGAACTTTAATTTGAGTCATCACTTTGTTTAGTGGCTTTAGGAAACTGTGTCTTTCGAATTAATATGCGGCTCAGTATTCGCACCAGCACGCGTGGCATGTCACAGCGGAGGATGCACAGCCAGAACCTTTGCTCCAACTGTGGTGAGTTACTCAAAGTAACATTTTATTTACTGAGTCTAAATGCACATTTGCATTAAGACTTTGAGACAATTTTAGATTCTTTTTTTGGGGAGGTGGCCGTGCAGCAAAGGCATAAAAATCATGACCCCGATTCTGTCCCGTTAGATCCCACGCGTCTGATTTGTACAGCTGCATTCCAGTAAATAAAACATTCGAGAATATTTGGTGGAGAATATGCCCTTCACTCTATTGATTTCTATCAAATCTATCTAAAACTTTTCAGGCTTGACCTTTTCTTCTTCGGAGACAAAATATTCTCCCAAAGTGACAACATTAAAATGTTTTCATGTAGAAAACCCTTCGGTAAGGTATGTGTCACCAGGAAATAATGGATGGTGCTCCCCTGATAAAGCAAGACGCAGCGTGTTGTCCTGCACGGTGATCAATGACGGGGTGGCCGGGGAGGGTGTAGTCCATGTCCCCACGGGGAGTGCTGAGGCCTGTTTCCACCGTGACCGGGGGGCCCTCTCCCCAGTTCCTGGAAATCACACATTCCCCATGGTGGTATAATCCTCCAACTTTCACCAGTTATCACTGAAGTTTTCCTGGGACTTTGTTTTGTCAGCAGGATCATTAATTTTCAGTCTTGGCCACTCACATACAACTTACATGTTAAGCAGAAAGACAGACTACAGCTTAGACACCCTGAAAGGGTCTGCGATCGTCCAGGACTCTCAGGAGACAAAGAGAGGAAATACGTCACTCCATTTTCTGCTTTTATTATGGACCGTATCACCCTTAAACACATGCAGAATATTTACAGGGCAGGCCTAAGAAGAAGCAAGATAGGAGAACAGCATTTGAAGGGTATGACAAAATTTAGTGATTAAAACAAATATATCAATAATTATTTTTTAAAATTGCCCTGTACTTCGGCATAGTTTGGCAACACAGAAAGCAAGCATTGGCACAGCCCCCGAGACAGAGTCCTTGCAGTGGGGGTTACTGTCTGGAGTAGAGCCACTGTCCACCTCCGGTCACGGCAGAGAAAAGAGAAAGAGCAGGACAAGCTGTCTTGAATCCCTGATCTGTGACAGATACTATGAAGTATGAACTTCTTTACTGGCATCAGTACCAATGTAAATGCACACACATCTATGCGTGCCTTTATATGCTTATGCATTACCGTACCAGTCACGAATATTATGTCTTTCAGTTTCTGATATAATTTTGCAAGAGAAATGTTAATTTATGCAACTACTTATGCAATGTCTTTCAAATATTGACCTTGTTTCCCCTGTCCTGGACGTCACGGCGCCTGGAAAGCGTCCTCGTTACGCCCCAGCCACTACTGTAGGAATCAGGAACGGCAGTCCTCAGGCTGGGACACAGAGAAGAAGGAGGGTGCGTGTCGGCAGGCACATGCCAGACCCTGACGTCCTCAAGTCCGGGCAGAAGGACCTACGGGTGTGATTCTCAGATGTGAAAACAACTAAGGTGAACGGTTGAATCACATGACATATATGGGAAGCTTCCCCTAAGAGGCAAACATGCATTTTCTGAGTGAGCAGCAATATCACACCGTCCTTAGGACAAGAGAGGAAGTGGATGGACCCAAGTAGGAATTGATCGTGCTGAGGACCAGCACCTGTGGGTCATGTCACAGAACCACGAAAAACATGAACCAAGAGAAAAGGCCACCTGAGGTCTGAGCAAAGGCACAGAGCTCTGATTTATGAACTATCCCTGGGAACCAGATACACTATATGCAGGGAAGCCCTAATGTACTTGCTAAGTGAAAAGAACAGATCTCCTAGAAATAGAACAGAATGACCTCTATAGGTTGAAAGGGAAAAAAAAAGTGTATAATCGCATTAAAACTCCCTAAAGCCCGCGGTGGAACTCCGGTCTAGAGAACTTTGACTGAAGATAAAAGGAGAGAGAGTAAAGCACGTTGTGGTTGAGGAACGTAACAGACCACACTCTCAAAACAGCAGTGAGCCGCACACATTTGTGGCACAGATCGCAAGAATGACATCGAGAGAGAGAGGGGGGCTCTGATGCGCGATTCCAGTCGGGAGGCATCTGCTGGAAATCTCGTTCAGCTAAAATCCTGTATCTGATAAGTTTCAAGCTTGCTCTGCTGACAATTTTATTTCCCAGGAAGTAGAAGGAGAATCAAAGGCAATTGTCATTCCACAATTAATGTTGAGCAGCAGGGACTGGATGTTGGCTCAAGCGCAAGAAACGGAAATCCCAAGGGAAGTGTCTACACCGCCATGGGGTTTGCAAAAACCCAGGAGGACAAGCAGATGGAACG
>JAQQSY010000441.1:0-16506 GCA_028646535.1 Procyon lotor | reverse complement strand
TTTAGTTCTTTTATTTCTCCAGAAAGGGATTTTATTTCTCCAGAAATGGATTCTCTAATATCTTCCATGCTTTTTTTGATCCCAGATAGCACCTTGATTATTGTCATTTTGAACTCTAGTTCTGACATATTACTAATGTCGATATTGATTAGGTCCCTAGCCATCATTACTTTCTCGTTCTTTTTTTTTTTTTTAAATATTTTATTTATTTATTTGACACAGAGAGAGAGAGAGATCACAAGCAGGCAGAGAGGCAGGCAGAGAGAGAGAGGGGGAAGCAGGCTCCCCACTGAGCAGAGAGCCCGATGCGGGGCTTGATCCCAGGACCCTGAGATCATGACCTCAGCCGAAGGCAGAGGCTTTAACCCACTGAGCCACCCAAGTGCCCCTCGTTCTTTTTTTTTTTTTTTGTGGTGAGTTTTTCTGCCTTGTCATTTTTTTGAGATAAGAATAGATGAATGAGAGAATAGAATACTAAAATGGTAGCAACGGCCCCAGAAAAATATACACTAACCAAATCAGAAGAGAGCCAAAACCAGGAGTTGAAGAAAAGGGAGGAGGGGGGAAGAAGATAATGAAAAAAATAGGAAAAAATATATTAGAATGGTGATTAGAACACAGCCCCACACTTGATTTGGAGGTTTTTCGGTCTGTTAGAAGAAACTGCCTCCCAAAATTAAAAAAAAAAACTTAAAATACACAAAAATAGGGGTAAATACTATGAAGGGATGGAATATGAGTGTAAAGATGAAAATTAGAAAAGATTCTAAAAAAGGGATTGATAAGATAAGTTGTTTGAAAAAAGAAAAAGAAAAGGAAAAAAGGAAAAAATGTGATCAGGATGGAGACTAGAACAAAGCCCTGCACTAGATTTGCAGTATATTTTGATTTATTAGAAGAAATTATGTCAAAATTTTAAAGAAAAATTTCTATACGTATACAGAAAATAAGGTTAAATACAGTGAGGGGATAAAATATGAATATAACAGTGAAAATTAGAAAAGATTTTTTAAAAGACATTGATAGGATAGTAGTTAAAAAAAGTTAAAATAAGAAAGAGGAAAAACAAAATAAAAAAATAAGAAAAAAATAAAATTAAAAAAAAAATGTAATTCTGAAAGACTAAAGGATCATGGGAAATAAGCCACAAATTCTGTATGTTGCTTTTTCCTAATTTGGAGTTCCACAGTTCTCATTGATCAGTGAACTTGGTCTTGGCTGGATATTCTTGCTGATCTTCTGGGGGTGGGGCCTGTTGCTGAGATTCTCAAATGTCTTTGCCCAAGGCCGAATTGCACCGCCCTTGCCTGGGGCAGGGCTATGAAATCTACTCGGCTTCGCTCTCCAGAGCTTTTGTTCCCTGAATGCATTCTGTACAGCTTTGGAGGCCAGGAATGAAAATGATGGCCTCCCAGTCTCCAGCCCATAGGAGCCGAGAGCTCAGGGCCCCTTCCTCAGTGCACCCCTCAAGAAAAGCAGTCAGTCCCTCCTGTCTCCCTGGTCTCTGGCTGCACTTGGAGCTCAGCTGGCCTGTGACTGGGTGTTTTTGGCTCTGGCACCCGACCCCGTTTCGAGTCTCCAAACCCAGCAGATTCCTGCAGCACGCTCCCATGCCACTCGTCCTGGAGGAGGAAGGAGGGGGTCTTCCTGGATCTGCCACTTGTGAGATCATTGCTTGAGGAGCAGTGGCCCAACTGTGCCTCAGATCACGGTGTAAGGTAAGCCCAAGCTGAGAGCCCCCTGCTCAGCTCCGTCTCTATAGCTGGCTTCCTCACTCTGATACCTGGGAGCTCTGCAACACTCAGACATCCCCGGTCTTTCTGTGACCCTGAGGGTCCTGAGACCACATTGTCCCCGCGATGGCTCTTCCACACACACCCTCCATGCCCTACTTAGCCTCTGGAGTGCTGTTCCTTAGCGGAGCAGACTCTAAAAGTTCCAATTTTGTGCTCTGCTGCTCTGCAGCTGCTGGGAGCCAGCCCCTTCCCCCGTGGTCTATTTTCCCGTCTCTTTGGATTCACTTCTCCACATGTCCTACCTTCCAGAAAGTGGTTGACTTGCTGTTCCTAGAATTACTGTTCTTCTCTTCTATCTCCTATTGAGTTGTAGGTGTTTAGAATGGTTTGGTAACTATCTAGCTGAACTTCTAGGATCTGATAATATCTCAGTCTCCTACTCCTCTGCCATCTTGCACCTCCCTGTGACTCCTGAAATTTTTTATGGTGTAATGAAGTATTTGAAACCAACTTACTTTTCTTGTTAAACAACTGGTCAGTTGTCTCAACACTGTAGATTAAATAATCTATTTGCTCTACAATTGAATGCCTCCTTATGAAATACAATAAATTCTTATTAATATATGGGGTTTTTTTGAGTTCTGTATAGAAAGTCATTAATCTCACTTTTCCTTTCTGCACCATAACCCCTATGATTTCATTACTGTAGCTTTATGATAGGCTTTAGGATATATTAATAAAAAAGCTTTTTATTACACTCCTTTAGAATATCTGACTCTTCTTGAATTTTTTTTTATTCTTTGGGAAAATATTTTTTAATGATTCTGCCAGTTTGAAAATAAAAGATCATTTGGATTTTGATTGAAATCCATTACGTCTATGAATTAATGTAGGGAAAGCTGACACCTTTATGATATTGAATCATTCTAAGAACTAAGAATATCTTGGCATTAGTTCAAATATTTTTGATGTGTTTCCATTTGTTTTTGCAGTTTTAAATATATATGCCCTAAATATTTATTGTTAAATTTGTTCCCAAGTAAACTATAATATTAGGTGAGTACCCTTACCTAACTCCCAGCATTAACAAAAACTCTCCATTTCCTCCGCTAAGCATATGTGCTCAGGACCAATGGGTTACTCTCTAATATACCATGTTTCTACTCCCCCATCCCCTGAACTGGATGCTCATTAAAAGTAATTGTGTTTCCCAAACCTGTTTAAGCTAGTTTCTGTAGTTACTGTAATTTTATAATTAAATATTATATAACAATGGATATGATTGTGAAAACCAGGGATAGTCTTTGTTTATATTAACTAAGTTGATTGCCTTGGGACAATTCAATGACATTTTTTAAATGTCATTACATTGTAGCTGGGCTAAGCTACAGTAACATTTTGGTTACCAGGAAAGTCATAAAAATCTAAAGGTTTTTTGGTCAGATTGCTTCATAAATTCTTTAATCTTTTTACTCCTTTTGAAAGAAATAAAAAATGGCAATCATAGACCACATATCATGGGTGTTAATAAGGATGTGGAACTTCTATCCATGAACCTATACCTAAAAGGCAAGGTCGTAACCCTACACCAAAAAATCAGCAACAAATAATCAAAAATGTTAAGTAAAGTTAGATGTTCATTACTTTATGTGTTATGACTGTCTACTTCAACTATTTTTTTAATTAGTTCAACAAATACTATCCTGATTGCATTGGATAAGAATTCTACAGTATTTTATCTTTTTGTTGGCATGTAAAAAAAAATAAAATTTTTATATATATTTATAACTTTTTATTCCAAATAGTTTTAAGCTATTTTTGTTGTTTTTTTTTTTAGAATGAATTATCTAAAATTAAAATAATAATTCTGCTTTTTTCCCTTCTGATTATCTTTTCTCCTAATTTCATTGATTAACATTGATATCTCTGTTACTATACATGGCAAGATAACACGGTTCTTACACTTTCAGATATAAACTTTGAAAAATTTTAAGTCAGGACAATTTTATCACAATTTTCTTTAAAAATAATTGAAACTTACATCTGGTGCAATTAAGTATGTCCCAAGAGAGGCTGAGATGTATGTTTATTTTGAAGAGAACTCATTCTAAATAGCTTAGCCTAGACTAAAAGTTTTAAAATGTTTTGTAGAAATACTTAGACTTTTGAATCTTTGAAATAAAAATACATAAAATATAAGAAGCAGTCAACTTTATAAAAAACGAAGAAATTAGCACTCTCTCTCCATTTTAATTTCATCATTACTCAACTTTTTAATGAAGAATTTGTCACGCACAAAGGGGAAATGTTTTCAAGCTCAAGAGTAGGAACTTTTATAGGAAGAAGATAAGGAAAACAAAACACCATTTTCATAAGGACTACAAAATCCCAGCCACGCAAAAGATACATGCAATCTTTTGCAAGCTAATCTGTTTCTAACTTGGTGGTATTTCTTACCTACATTCATGTAGAAAAGCAACATATAAAACCCCTAAGATAAGGGTTTTTCTTCTTCATATTTCTTGACAGTAGAGAATACCCAATCTTATAGGCATTCCCTAGAATCCTCTTTGTCATTAATGAGTGTCCTCCCTCAGAAATGTGTAATTTGAAGCTTAAAATTATACTCTTTATATTAGAAACTGTAGAATAAAATTCACTGCACCAAAAAACATGAATGTTCCTGCCACTAAATACATTGATTGCTTGCTGTGACCTTCACGGGACAAAACTGTGAAAGGAATATACAGAGAGAAACTTATTGTTTTAACAGGAATATTAGTGATTTTATTCTATGCATTCCAACCACAAAGATTCTGTTTCACAATGTGCGTAATTTCAGAAGTGTGGAATTGCAGATTGGAGTTGTTGAAAAGCAAATCACTTTAAAAACGGTGAGCTGAGATTTCTGCATTTTAATTCATTAAAAAAAAAACCCTTTTTTCTTTGTTGGCCTTGAAAATGCTGCAACACGTGTGAATGGAGCATCCAGAGGTTTAGTGTAAAATGACATCAGGGAAAAAGAATTCAATCTTTCTTTTTACTTATTTTATTCTATATATTTTAGACGATCGCTCATAATATATCACTCTATTCTTGACTATGGGCCATAAATACTGAAAACAGGGTGATTGAGTATGATGGAATCCATTTTGACTTGAACTGGTAGAATTATATTTTATTTTCTGAAGGTTTCTCTCTCTCTCTCTCTTTTTTTTTTTTCTTATTCTGCCTACAGAAAGAGATGATAAAAAGTGGCAGTGATCAGAGTGATGTTTCCCCATTTGTTCTGCTGTTCGTTCAGGAATTCAATTCATTCCCTTTGTGCAAAATTAATATGTCAAGTGCAAGATAAAGCATTTGAACCACTCTTAGGTAGGCTTCTGAGGGCTTGCGGTACATTTAAATATCACTGGAAGGTTGAGAAAAAGGTGCTAGAAGATATTATCAGCCCAGCATATTTTAAACATTATTTTAAATGAAAGGATAATTGAATATTGAAAGAAATCAGTAATATAGCTCTAACTGGAGTTATTTTAAGTTTGTAGTTATTTACTCATTTACTCAATGCTATGGAGACACATGGATAAATAACAAAGATATGAAATGCTGAGTGGAAAAATGCCAGAAGCAAGAGACAAAGCAAGATGGTTCACGGCTTATGAATGCTCCCAGAAGGAGGTGGTTTCTTACCTGAGTCCTAAAATATTACTGATATTTCAAAAAGTGGAAAATCATAAATCACCTTAAGCAAAGTTAAGGTACGGAAGTGCATTTTTAAAGAATTGAGGTGATATAGTTTGGACCATGGGATATGCTTCAGGAAATTCAAAGTAAAAGGGGGTTAGCGAGGGTCAGACCATGACAAACCTAAAAAATCTGGCCAGTGGATTCGAGATTATTTTATATAGAAGAAGGGATGAATTAGTGAAGATTTTTTTTTTTAAGATTTTTTTTATTTATTTGACAGAGAGAGAGATCACAGGCAGGCAGAGAGGCAGGCAGAGAGAGGGGGGAAGCAGGCTCCCCGCTGAGCAGAGAGCCCGATGTGGGGCTCCATCCCAGGACCCTGAGATCATGACCTGAGCCGAAGGCAGAGGCTACGACCCACTGAGCCACCCAGGCGCCCCGAAGATTTTTAAATAAGGTAAAACTATGCCTATAAGAGGATTTTGTGGGGTTTTCTTTCTTTCTTTTTTTTTGGATAAGTCACTGAGGTGAGGGTGAAGAAAGATTAGAGAGAGGGTATAAATTAAAAAGAAAATGTTCAACGTCTTATGATGGAGTCTCATAATTCACCCATTATGAATTGAACTTGATTCCTGGCCGAGGAAAAAGAAAGGGATAGATGTAAAAGTCATATCGAAGGCAATGCTAATGGCGTTTTGTAACTTGAAGTGGTGGGGCAGGAGTTTGTCTGAAACTGTGCCTGTCACTTTGCCACATAATTAAATAAGACCAATAGTCAAAAAGTAGTCACCTTGTTCTCTAGTTTATATATTATATTAAGAATCCATTTTCTCATTTGCATTATTAGTATATGGAATATACCACATCTTAATTATCCATTCGTCTACTGATAGGCGTTTAGGTTGCTTCCATATCTTGGCTATCATAAATATTGTCCGTATGGGATGCATATGTCTTTTCTAATTAGTGTTTTTGCTTTCTTTGGATAAATACTTCGAGGTAGATTGCTAGATCATATAGTAGTTCTATTTTTTAATATTTTAAGGAAACTTCATCCTGTTTCTCACAGCCGCTGCACTTATTTACCTTCCCAACAGCAGTGTATTTTCTCCATATCCTCACCAACACTTGTTATTTCTTGTATTTTGATAATAGCCATTCTGACAGGTGTAATGTAATATCTCATTGTAGTTTTGATTTCCATTTCCCTGTTGATTAGTGATGTTGAGCATCTTATGTGTCTGTTGATCATCTGTATGTCTTCTTTGGAAAAAGGTCTATTTAAGTCCTCTGCCCAATTTTAAAACAGATTTTTTTTTTTTACATTGAGTTTTATGAGCTCTTTATATATTTTGGATGTTAACTCCTTATGTATCTACATCATTTGCAAATATCTTCTACTATTTAGCAGGTTGCTTTTTCATTTTGTTGGTATTTTCCTTCATTCTTTTTTTTTTTTAAAGATTTTATTTATTTATTTGACAGAGAGAGACACAGCGAGAGAGGGAACACAAGCAGGGGGAGTGTGAGAGGAGGAAGCAGGCTTCCCACGGAGCAGGAAGCCCAATGTGGGGCTCAATCCCAGAACCCTGGGATTATGACCTGAGCTGAAGGCGGACACGTAACAACTGAGCCACCCACGTGCCCTGTCCTTCATTCTTTAAAAGCTTTTTCATTTATTATTTAAAAGCCATTTATTTATTATTGCTTTCGTTGTCCTTGCCTGAGGAAACAGGTCCAGAAAAATTGTTAAGACCAATGTCAAAGAGCTGACTGCCTATGTTTTTTTCTAGTTCTATGGCTTCAGGTTTTATAGTTAAGTCAAAATCCATTTTGAGATTATATTTGTATATGATATAAGAAAGTGGTCTACTTTCATTCTTTTGCATGTAGCTGTTCAATTTTCCTAACCCTATTTATTGAAGAAACTGTCTTTTCCTCATTGTATAGTCTTGCCTCTTTTTTTGTAGATTAATTGACTATATAAGTGTGGGTTATTATTTCTGGGTACTCTATTCTGTTCCATTGATCTGTATGTCCTTGTGCCAGTGTCATACTATTTGGATTTTTATACTTTAGTATAAATTGAAATTCCGGACGTTGATACTTATACCTTTGTTTTTTCTCAAGATTGCTTTGGCTATTCAGGGTCTTTTATAGTTCCCTACAAATTTTAGGATTTTTATTCTAGTTCTGTGAAAACTGCCACTGGTATTTTGATGGGGATTCCATTGAATCTATATATTGCTTTGGGTAGTATGGACATTTTAGCAATATTAATTATTCTAATCCATAAGCATGGTATATCTCTCCATTTATGTCATCTTCATATTCTTTCATCAATGTCTTATAGATTCCAGAGTGTAGGTCTTTCACCTGCATGATTAAATATCTTTCTAAGTATTTCCTTCTTGATGCAACTATAAATGGCATTTTTTCTTTTTTTTCTAATAGTTTATAGAAATGAAAACAATTTCTGCATTTCAATTTTATATCTTGCACCTTTACTGAATTGAGTCATTAGTTCTAATAGTTTTTGAGTGGAGGCTTTAAGGTTTTCTATATATAGTATCAGGTCATCTGGGAATGGTGACAGTTTTACTTCTTTTCCAATCTGAATGTCTTTAATTCTTGTCTGATTGCTGTGGCTAGAACTTCTAATAGTATGTTGAATAAAAATGGTGAGAGTGAGCATTTTTTTCTTGTGTCTGACCTTAGGAAAAATGCTTTTGAGTTTTTTCCATTTAGTATGACATTAGCTGTAGTTTTGTCATATATGGCCTTTATTATTTTGAGGTATATTCCCTCTGTACAGGCATGTTTTGTTGCACTTTATTTATTTTTATTAACATATAATGTATTACTTGTTTCAGGTGTACGGGTCTGTGATTCATCAGTCTTACACAATTCACAGCACTCACTATAGCAGGTACCCTCCCCAGTGTCCATCACCCAGCCACCCCATCCCTCCCACCCCCCTCCCCTCCAGTAACCCTCAGTTTGTTTCCTAAGATTAAGAGTCTCTTATGGTTTGTCATCCTCTCTGGTTTTGTCTTGTTTCATTTTTCCCTCCCTTCCCCTCTGATCCTCGGTCTTGTTTCTCAAATTCCTCATATCAGAGAGATCGTATGATAATTGTCTTTCTCTGATTGACTTATTTCACTTAGCATAGTAGCCTCTAGTTCCATCCACATCATTGCAAATGGCAAGATTTCAGGGGTTTTTTTTTTGATGGCTGCATAATACTCCACCGTGTATGTATACCACATCTTCTTTATCCATTCACCTGTTGATGGAAATCTAGGTTCTTTCCATAGTTTGGCTATTATAGACATTGCTGCTATAAACATTGGGGTGCATGTGCCCCTTTGGATCACTACATTTGTATCTTTGGGGTAAATACCCAGTAGTGCCACTGCTGGGTCAGAGGGTAGCTTCTATTTTCAACTTTTTGAGGAACCTCCATACTGCATTCCAGAGTGGCCGTACCAGCTTGCATTCCCACCAACAGTGTAGGAGGGCTCCCTTTCTCTGCATCCTCACCAACATATGTCATTTCCTGACTTGTTAATTTTAGTCATTCTGACTGGTGTGATGTGGTATCTCATTGTGGTTTTGATTTGTATTTCCCTGATGCTGAGTGATGTGGAGCACTTTTTCATGTGTCTATTGGCCATTTGGATGTCTTCTTTGCAGAAATGTCTGTTCATGTCTTCTGCCCATTTCTTGATTGGATTATTTGTTCTTTGGGTGTTGAGTTTGAGAAGTTCTTTATAGATTTTGGATACTAGCCCTTTATCTGATATGTCATTTGCGAATATCTTCTCCCATTCTGTCAGTTGTCTTTTGGTTTTGTTGACTGTTTCCTTTGCTATGCAAAAGCTTTTGATCTTGATGAAGTCCCAATAGTTCATTTTCACTATTGCTTTTTATTTTATTGTACTTCATAGATATTGTGTTTTGTTTTTGTTTTACAAATTGAAGGTTTATGGAAATAGCAATAGAATTAAAATTAGAATTGGAGCCTGAAGATGTGACTGAATTGCTGCAATCTCATGATAAAACTTTAACAGATGAGGAGTTGCTTCTTATGGCTGAGCAAAGAAAAGCATTTTCTTGAAATGGAAACTACTCCTGGTGAAGAGGCTGTGAGGATTGTTGAAAAACAAAGGATTTAGAATATTACATAAAGTTAGTTGATAAAATAGCAGGGATTGAGAAGATTGACTCTAATTTTGAGAGAAGTTCTATTGTGGGGGAAATGATATAAAACAGCATCACATGACACAGAGAAATTCTTTCTGAAAGGAAGAGTTAATTGATGCAGCAAAGTTTATTTTCTTGTTTAAAGAAATTGCCACAGCCACCACAACTTTCAGCAGCTACCATCCTGATCAGTCAGCAGCCATCAGTATCATGGCAAGATCCTCCACCAGCAAAAAGATGGCAATTTGCTGAAAGTTCAGATGATGGTTAGCATTTTTAAGAAATATTTTCAAATTAAAGCATGCAAGTCGTTTGTTTTAGGCACACGGCCTTTGCACACTTAATAGACTACAGTATAGTGTAAATGTAACTGTAAATGCTTGGGAAAACTTAAACATTAGTTTGGCCTGCCTTATTGTGATACTGATACTCATTTTATTGTGGTAGTTTGGAACAGAATCTGAAATGTCTCCAAGATATGCCTGTAGATGGGTCTTGGTGTTTGTTTCTTTGATCCATTCAGCCATGCCGTGTCTTTTAATTAGAGCATTTAATCTATTTACATTTGAAGTAATTATTGACAGATATGTATTTGTTGCCATTGTGGTGTTTTCTAGTTGTTTTTTATAGTTCTTCTCTGTTCCTTTTTTCTCTTTCTCTCATGATTTCATGATTTTCTTTAATCTTTTTTTTTTTTTTTTCTTTAATCTTATGTTTGGGTTCCATTCTCTTTATTTTTCACTTTATGTGTTACAGGATTTTGGTTTGTGGTCACCATGTTGGTTATTAAGTTCAAATGCATTCTAAAAGCACTAAATTTTACTCTCCCCCTTTTATGCTTTGTTTTTGATGTCATGTTTTACATCTTTTTTGTTTTGTGCATCCCTTAACTAATTATTGTAGAGTTAGTTTGTCTTACTACTTTTGTCTTTTAACTTCTTTTTTTTTTTTTTTTTTTTTTTTTTTGTCTTTTTTTTTGTCTTTTAACTTCTATATTAGCTCTGTAAGTGGTTGATCCACTACCTTTTCTATATGTTTGCCTTTACCACTGAAATATTTTTTTCATATATTTTCTTATTTCTAGTTATGGCCTTTTTTTTCTGCTTAAATAAATCCCTTTAATATTTTTTGTAAAGTCCATTTAGTGGCGATGAACTCCTTTAGCTTTTGCTTGACTGGGAAATGCTTTATTTCCCCACCAATTTTGAATGATGACCTTGTAGGATAGAGTATTCTTTGTGTAAGTTTTTCTCTTTCAGCACTTTGAATATATCACACCACTCTCTTCTGGTCTGCCAAATTTCTGCTATAAAATCAGCTGATAGTCTTTATGGGGGTTCCTTTATACAAATGTTTTTTCTCTTTTTAGATTTTTAGAATCTGCTTTTTTAAGATTCTGTATCTTAAATTTTTAACATTTTAATAATCATGTATGTTGGTGTTTATCTCTTTGGGTTTATCTTGTGTGGAACTCTCTTTGATTCCTGAACCTGAGGTCTGTTTCCTTCCACAAGGTAGTGATTTTCACTACCCTGTGTTTTGGATCACTGTTCTGGCCTTCTGTAATATCAAATCAGTTTATTCATTCCCTCTAGTCTATTTTTCATTTCTCTTATTATATTCTTATGATTGGCACTTTCTTATATCTTCTATGTTGAAAGCCTCACTGTGTTCATCTATTCCTTGTCTGAGTTTTTAATGACCATTTTAATGGCCATTTCTTCGAACTGTTTATCAGGTAAATTGCCTCTCTGTATTCATTTAATTCTTTTCCTGTGTTGTTTTTTTTTTCTCGTCCTTTGTTTGGAACATATTTCTCCATCTCCTTATTTTCCCAACTCTGTATCTTTGTTTCTGTGTATTAGGTAGTTCAGATACTTCTCCTGGTCTTGGAAGAGTGACCTTATGTAGGAGATGTCCTGTGGGCCCAGAAGCACAGTCCCCCCAGCCACCAGCACTGGGTGCTCCAGAAATGTCCTTTATGTGGGCTGCATGCACACTTTGTTCTGCTCCAGGTGGGTGGGGGCTGGACCCATGGTCTAACGGGCTATAAGGCCAGGCCGTGATTGCTGGGAGCATGTTGGTGTTAGCTCAGTGTTTTAAACCTGATGAACTGAAGTTTATGCTAATGGATGACCTTTATGCTTGTTAACTTTAGCAGAAAAGGTGTAATCTTAACATTGTTGTTTGTCTCTGTGTTTTTCCTCTTCCTTTCCTAGACAATAGGGGTAAAGACTGAATGAAAGACATTTTGAAAGAGCATGACACTAATATCCACTCCTATGTGTAAAATATCTACATTTAGTTCTGGATTATGCAATGTGAATTAAGCTTTTAGATTTCACATGCTTCTCTAGGACCTACATTTTGGGGGGGTAGAATACCAATAAAGCCCAGGGGTAATGTCTTATTTTAAAGGAAAAGAGTATTGATCTTTTTACATTCTTAAGCTCTGGTAAGGACTTAATTTTCTTCTAACATTCATTCTCTTCTTCCTAATAACAGGGACTTATTTTTTAGCTTAAGATAAAATAAAGACCCTTCCTAACTCCGTCTTGTAGTTAGGTATTGCATTGGGCCTAAGTTGTGGTTGATGAGATGTAAGCACAGGTATCCAGGTGACTTCCAGGAAGTGTCATTTAGTGGCCTCTCTTTCTTCTTTCCTTCTTGGTGGCTAGAAAGCAGACCTGATGGCTGGAGCTTGAGCAACCATTGGACCATAATGCAGAAGTTTTGTTTTAAAAATGGTGGAGTAATGAAATTAAAGTAACTAGGTTTCTTCTCAACCTAGGTGACTTTGAGTCCACCTCTGCACTGCTTTCCTTCAGCATTAGTTTGCATATGCATGTCAGTACACACACACACACACACACACACACCAACTACCGTCTTATTTACATCACTGTTGATTGGGTGTATTTTATAATTCAGTTGTATCTCTTCAAAATAGAAACATAAGATCATGTCTGTCTTTAGCATAAATATCTCACATATTTCTGTTGCATGGCCATGCATCTTTATAATTTATTAACTTCACTAATAATGGAAAATACATGTGGTTTTAGTCATAAACAGAGTAGGGAAATAATGTGGAATTGTTTTCTGTTTAATAGTGATTATTAACAATCACTGAAATGATTAAGTATTTCCCTATGACACTCAGAAGATTAATTCACTTTAACTTTAAACTGTATCATTTGTTTCATGAGAAACATCATTCTTGATAGAATTACCTGTTAATGTTTTTGCAGTTCAGGGAAAAAAAAGGAAATTAGTTATCTAATAAAACAGGTAAAATAAATATAATAAATTTATTTTTAATTTAATTTAATTAAAAATAATTTAAGTAAATTTTATAAATTTATTTATTTTATAAATAAATTAAAAAAAATAAAACAGATGAAAAAACATTTCATTATATTATAACCTGATAATGACACTAAACTTGATGATTGTCATTTTTCTTTTAAGCCCATCTGTCATGTGCTTTATAAAATACCATGCCTTCCAGTGCCTAGAAAGAACCTAAACTGCCATTCAGGCTCATTTGGTTTAGGTCCAAGAACCTTCAAAGTGAGCAGTGGCTAAGCAGTACCAATTTGTGTGCACTGTACAGATATGTGTGGCTAATCCTGAACACATCATGAAGTTGAGTGTAAAACTTTTAAATTATCATAATTCTGAGCAAAGAGAGTGAGATAGAGGCAGTGTATCATTATTGAAGTCCATGAGACATGAAGTCTAGATTTCTTGCTCTCCACCCCCTCGTTTTTGACCTTGGGAAAAGTATTTAACTTCTTTAGCCATCAATTTCCTTACCTGTAAAATGAGGTTAGAATCTTTATAAGAAATCAATTAAATGAGATATTCTAGGCAATGCACCTATTACTTTACTAAGCACATCTTTGACCTACAATAAAAAGCAGTTAGAATTATTGTTATTTTAATATGATGATGATGATAGTCACATGGATAATTGAGATAATCCTGCAGAAAAATCACACACACAGTCTTGCTACGGAATTAAAAACAGGATGATCTTCATTGACTGCATAATGGACACATTTACTAAAGAAAATCCTCACTCTAAAGCAGTTAAGAGTGCAGTGTTAGGAACCAGACTACCTGGGTTCTAATCCCATCTCTACCACTTGCCAGCTTGTGTGACTTGGGGCAAGTTACTTGACTTCACTGCACCTCAGTTTCTTCATCTGAAAAACAGATATGATACTGTTTACCTCCTTGGGTTCTTGTGACAATTAGATGAGATGTTGCATATAAAGCTCTTAGAACAATGCCTAGGTTCTGGTAAGGGCTATATTAGTGTCAGCTCTTACTGACAAATAGGTGTGTGAATGCTCTGCTCTCTTGACCAATGATGAATGAGGTCTGTGTAGATTTTGTCTTTTACATAAACCATCCTAGATGTCTTGGTTTATTTCAAATAGAATTATCTGCTTTGTGGATGTGTTTAAATAATTTCTTCATGTTTGGTTTTAATGAGGATACTGGTTTTAATATGAGGATACTTCATTGCTGAAGTCCATAAATAGGAGAACTGTTACAGAAACATTTGGAATACATGAACAATGGCCTTCACTTAGAGGAAATAAATCATTTTGCTCAATCCTCGCTTGTAGGGAAAAAGAACTATAAGGCAGAGTGACATAATACATTGATAACTGGAAGAGAACATTATAGAGGGCAGACATAATTTCAAAGTGTCTTCTTAGGAAAGTTCCAGTATTACAAGGGGATGTTAGGTGACCATAGGATTTTACATCTTACTCCCTTTTGATATGAATTATTTTATGTCTTGTAGATCCAAGTGCCAATATGAGTACTTAGGAAATAAGGGTTTCTCCCTCCCCGAAAAGATAGCTATGAAACAAGTTCGTACAGTGTGCCACATGTCCTCTGGGCCAGTGGCCTTCCTTCTGTTTGTTTTGGACTGAAAGATTTTCCTTCTCTTACTCATACTAGTCAATACGTTTTCCTCTCAACATTTCACATGCTGTTTGGTATCTAACAATGGATTTAGATGAGACTCAGAGGAGTTATTTTCCAACAATATGGGCTATTAAAGAATAGAAAGTGTTACAGGGAGAAATTTAGGAATCTCATTTACTGCCTGGAGATGGGGAAGGGAGTAAATGAGGTCCCTTTTGCTCAAAAGTGAATGGATTTTTAGCCGAATAAATATGAAGATTATTTGATTCTTAGAGATATCAAGATTATTAGTACTACAAAACAGAATTTTGACTAACTGATTCTGTTGTGGTTTCCTGACTTGGTCAGTATATTGCAAAGGATTGGTAGTAATCCAGAAAATCAGATATGCAAACAAGAATATACATCATTTGGGACCCACATTTCTCCAGATACCTTGGATAATTGCTGGTCCTTAATTTTACTTCTGCTTGTTTCCTGTGAGCCAGTTCTGCTGATCAGGATATCAAAGGTTTATACTCAAGTGTGAAAACTTTAATAAAGAGTATTGCTTCCTCACCTTTGATTTACCAACAACTCTATGGTCCAGGCTGTTAATTATATCGTTTATTTCCAGTTGGTAAATGTGAGGGGCAACATACTTCCCGGCACACTCAAATACATACCCCTACACACAAAACATGCAAATGCAAGAACACACACAATATTTTGTTTTTTGGGAAAGAATCCTCTAAAACAGATATATGACTGGTAGGAAAACTAAATTTTCACTTACGTAATTCAAAATATCATGGTAATGTAACTGTTGTGTTAAACCATGCATTTCAGAGCTATAATTGTCTTCTCACTTAGAAAGTATCATGAACAAGAAATCAGTGTTGTACCCTGCCTCATCTTTTTGAATTTAATGCCATTTAATATTATGTTGGATTTATATGTCTTTTCCACTAAGAACTCGATGTGTCATAGATAATTTTATTTTATACCCAAATATCTTGTGCGTTAGAGATGATGGGCAGTTATTGCCCGTACTGAGCTGGATGGGAGATTTAAGAATGAGAGTGGTTAAATAAGAACTCGCAAGGCTTGTCCTGTAAGCTAATGACAATAATAATGAGGATAATTAGGTTTTTGTAGTTCACAAAGCAATCCATGTGCATTATCTAATTTAATCTTTATTAGAGACCTCATCTGGATTCACTCAATATGTCCTACTCAATTTACTCCAACTCAGTATGTCACAGATGGAGCCCATTACCGTCTGCGTATCCCCCTAAACATATGCTTTTGCTACTCCTCACTCTCCCAATCTCAGATGTTGGAATCACCATTCAACTCTCGCCCAATCTAGAAATCTCAGTGGTTAGACTTGAATGTATCTCTCTTGCATCTCATGGGTAATCAATCGGTAAGTCATCCATGTTTATCTCCTAAATGTTTAGGGTTCCTCTGTTCCTCGTAGTAGCCACAAACCCAGTAAAATGGTGTGGCCTTGGTTCTTGCCATCCTTGTTTCTCTTTTTGTGTAATTTAAAACCTCTTATAATTGGTTTCCTTCCCTTGGTCCCAATTCTCTCCAACCCATTCTTCACACTCACTGCCAGATACACCCCTCTATGTAAACCCTATAATGTTTCCTTCCAGGATAAGTCTTAGCTCCTTACCAAGGCATACATGTCTTTCACGGTTCAGCAACATCCTGCTACTCCATTCCCACCACTTCTTATCCCATATTTTAGACTCCAGTACCATGAATTCACAATAACCCTTCTCAAGTGCAGTGGTGATTCTCATCTCTTGGCCTTTACTAATGCTCTCTACTTACAAGACCCAGACCCAGACCCTTCCCTCTCTCTGAAATACCAGCTCTTTAAGCAAAGCTTTCCAGGATGGCTGTTGAAAGTCATCTGTCCACACAACTGAAT
>JAQQSY010000440.1:0-16508 GCA_028646535.1 Procyon lotor | reverse complement strand
GGTTTAAAATCTAATTTATCTGATATAAGGATTGCCACCCAGCTTATAGTTTATGGTAACCCCATAAACTGTTTATGGGGTTACCATAACCCCACGGATCACAGTTTATGGTAACCCCAAGCTGAGAGCTCCTCCTTAGCTTCGTCTTTGCTGTGGGCTTCCCCACTCTGATACTTGAGATCTCTGCCACACTCAGGAACCCCTGGTCTTCCTGTGATCCCAAGAGTCCCGAGACCACACTGTCCCAGTGAGGGTTCCACTCCACCACTTAGCCACTAGAGTGACATCCCTCAGTGGAGCAGACTTCTAAAAGTTCTGATATTGTGCTCCGCTGCTCTAGCACTTGCCTGTAGTCAGCCAATGGAGGCTCCTTCTTCCCATGATCTATCTTCCCAAATATCACCTTGGATTCACTTCTCCATATATCTTACCTTCCAGAAAGTGGTCACTTTTTGTTCATAGAATTGTCTTTGAGTTCCTGTTGAGTTTGTAGGTGTTCAGAATAGTTTGATAACCATCTAGTTGAATTCCTGGGACCAGACAAAATTTAGGTCTCCTACTCCTCTGCCATCTTGCTCCTCCTCTGTTACAAAATTTTATGAGTGTCATTAGTTAAGTCATTCAACAAACATTGTTGGTAGTGTTTTGTCTGCCTACTTACCACTAAAAACTAGGCTGGTCTCATACAGTAGCAGGCAGATATGTACAAACAGAGCTGCAAGAAACTATAAATGCAGAAACAGAAGTGTGGAGAAGATGGTGCTGTGTTCTTTACATCTTGATAAATGAGTTGGCATTTGCCATGTGTAGTCCAGGAAAAGGACACTCCAGGTCCAAAAAGGGCATGTACAGAGTCACAGAGGAGTCAAACAACTTTGGGTTCCCAATTTAAGGAGAATTTCAGAGCACGTGAAATGCAGGGATTAAGAATGGCAGTGTTAGGAAAGGAGAATAGAGAACTCACTGATGGGTCACAAAGGAGAGTGACTTTCATGCTAGGGGTAAGAGGGACCCTGTGGAGGTGTGCATATTGTAAATTGTCTAAATTTATTCAGATTCACTCAGATCTATGGTGGGGGAAGGGCAAGGAAATAGCTTTTGCTTATCCTATGAATATTCATTCTAGCTGATGACAAAAGAATAAAAATGTGCCAGTTAAGAATAATTTGGTTTCTTCCGGCTTAAAAATGCCACACATTTGAACTCACTCAAAGTTTAAACTCCCTATCAGAGCTGATTCTTCTGCTTGGAGCAGAGTCTCTTCCCTGCCTCCTTAGTTCTGGGTTTCCCTCTGGTATCAGGACATTGGAGCTCTTCAAGGAGATAGGAAGACAGGTCTCCAGTGAGCATGCCTTCTTTTGAGACCTTGTCAACCTTCATCGAGATGATTGTACTGATGTACATTGAAGTGTGGAAGTTTTTGGGGTCTTTTGGGGTACCAAGCCACTGATTATCTTGTCCCAATCCACACTGCACATAATTTACCTGTGCCCTCCAAGCTTTCATATATCCCCACTGGGACAGATGGGAACTTCTTGATCTTTTGCAACCACATTCTGACCATGGGTAACTGGGAAGACTATCCTGGTACATTGGTCTAGATACTTTCCTCCAGCATCCCTGCTGGTAGAAGCCCAGTGTTGGACATGGATCTTCCTCAAGAGACTTGCAGTCTCTCCCAGCATACTCAGGAAGGCAGGGCACTAGTTCCAGCTTTCAGTGATTCCTCAAAATCTATGTGGGTTGTTTTAGAATTTTTACATCCAAATAGTTGCAACCATACAGTGGGAACCTGGACATTCACTTCTCGGTTCTGCCTCTCTCTTCTTTTCTCCAGGTGACTCTCCTAGCAGTGCGATATGAAATGTAGAGTCAATATGCCAGTGTCAGAGGAGTTGGCTTGTTTCTTTTTCTCAGTAGAACAGAATAGTCATTCATTTAAGTGAATTATGAGATCTGACTAACAGTAAAACAACAATCTGTTGTCTGGCTGGACCAAAAAGTGTATAAAGGCTAAATCTATAAAGAGATATTTCTGAATCTGCAAAACCCTTTCATTGCCGAACAAAGGAAAGCTTTCAAATAAAAAAAAAAAAGTCTTATTGAAGAAGAAAAGGTCCAGTGATTTAAGAGCTCATAAATACTTTCCTAATTATAGGAAAATACTAGTAAGTAGTTAGCTAGGTAGGGAGTGATAGAACTAGATGTGAGTTGTTAATAAGGCTTTAGAGATGATGGGCCCAAACTAAAACATGGATAGCAGAGCTGAGGAGAGAGGAAAAAATCTAGGTGATACTCTGAAGGAACTGACAGGAACTAGTAACCAACCAGATAGAATGGGAATGTGGAAATGTGGGGCAAAAGAAATACTGAGGGGGCACCTGGGTGGCTCAGTGGGTTAAAGCCTCTTCCTTTGGCTCAGGTCATGATCTCAGGGTCCTGGGATCGAGCCCCACATCGGGCTCTCTGCTCAGCTGGGATCCTGCTTCTCTCTCTCTCTCTCTCTCTGCCTGTTTTTCTGCCTACTTGTGATCTCTCTCTGCCAAATAAATAAGTAAAATCCAAAAATAAAAAAGAAAGAAATGCTGAGGATTAGCTGAAGGTTTCTATTTTGAACAATCTTATTAGTAACAATAACTCCAGTTTTAACAAAGGATATAGAACTGGTAGATAGAATGGGGTCAAAGAAGTAAAATAGTTGAGGGTGGTTATAGTTGGAGCTCTGACACTTAAAATTAACCAAGAAACATATGTTGCATGAATGAATAAGTGTATCACAGAGAGGCACAACATAGAGTCAACATACCAATGTACCACTCTCTCTCTTTTCCTAGTAAAATAGAATGCAAACCCTTCATTTAAGTGAATTATGGGGCTATTCTAAAGTGAAACAGCAATCTATGTCAACAAAAAAAGCAACAAAAAAATTATGTTATGCAGATATTTCCAAAAGCTAGAACATGGACTATTAAATGCAAATTACTTTTCTATTGCATCCTAAAATTTACTTAAGAAATGCTTCATAGAGAGTTATCAAAAATAAAACTAAATAATAGGCTTTGTTTTCCTCTGTCATTCATATTAATAATTCACCCAAAAGGCCTAAAAATCCAAATCATTATAATTTAAAGCATTTTATTATAACCTGCCAACAAACTTAGAAAGAGCCTCAAACCTAACAATGAGAGTGGGAATGAGTTAACACTAAGCAGGAAACCAAAATAAATTAACAATAAGTTTCTATTTAGTCCTTTTTTGCAAATATAGGGCTAATATGACAGGGACCTGAAGCAAGAGAGTTAAGATGAAAACAGCAATATCACACAGGGAAAAAAAAATCCACAGTATTTCTCTCCTGCCCGATAGTTTAGTCCCATCATTCATTTCATATCCCCAGGACTCATTAATGAATGAAATGGAGATACCCAAAGGATACAGTGAAATTCTTCAGCAGAAATTAAATAGAGAAAATGACAAGTTATGGAGCCCACATCCTTTTAAGTAGTACATTAGGGTTTCTGGAACTACACTGGATGCAGCTGGCCTTGTAATTTTAGAAAATGCTTTAAGAAAGTCATAGGTTAAAAATCAAGTTTTGAAGTCATGTTTTAATTCTTTTATTCCCCTCCATTACCAGAAATAAGGAAGGGTTAAGTATGTCTGATATAGTTTCACAAAATTATGAATGAAGAAATTAGATAGGAGAAGTCTGAATTTGGAGTATAATTAATTCTATCACACCTTAAAAGAATGTGGCTCTTTTCAAAGGTAGCTATTTTGTAGTTTGTGTGGAGGACAGCCTCAGGAGAGGGAAATTAGAATCAAGGGAGTCTGAGTAACAACAATGGCCTGCTCTCCTGAAGGCAGAGCTTAGAGGGAGTACTCAGGTTATTGCCTGGTGAGCCAGGAAGACACTGTAGAAGTTTCCTAAAGCTGTCATAACAAATTACCACAATTTGGGTGGCTTAAAACAATAAAAAATGTATTCCCTTCCAGCTCCAGAGGCCAGAATTCTGAAATCAAGATGTCAGGAGGGTTGCTTCCCTTTGAAGGCTCTAAGGGAGTATCCCTTCCATGCCTCACCTCTAGCTTCTGGTGGCTTTTAGCAATCTCTGTTGTTCTTTGGCTTGTAAATGCATCACTTCAATCTCTGCTCCCTTTTCACATTGTCTTCTCTGCATTCCTTTTCTGTCTTTTACAAGAACACGCTCATTGAATTTAGGGTCCACTCTAATCCAGCATGATCTCATTTCAATCCTTATCTTAATTATATCTGCAAAGATACTATTTCTGAGTTTCTGAATGAATGCACATTTTAGGGTAACACTATTCAACCTACAACTGATACCTACCAGGAAGAAAAGACAAAGCCAAGAGAAGAAACTTAAAGGTCCAATAAAGAAACTATGAACAATTTAGAGTCAGCAAATTATCATCACATAAACACCAGGACTTCCACATCTAACCCCTTCTACAAGGAGAAGTAGGAGTAGAAGTCGAAGTAGAGGTAGAGGCAGAGGCAAAGTAGAGGCAGAGGTAGGAGTAATAGAAATAGGAAAAGCATACATTAAATAGACCACTGGAACTTAGATAACTTAAATCCTGATGAATGATGCAGAGACAAAAGTTTTAAGGGAAAGATATCAGAACCAGTTCAAACTGGGTGAGTGCACATATTAGGAAAAAGAGGCTTTTTTTTTTTTTCAAATTTCTCTTCTATGCTTTGATCTATTTCTTTTTGCAAATTAATTGATATTGAAATTATAATGTTTCATTGTTAAATAGACATACACATAGTTTTTCCAGGTATTATTAGTTTTTTCATTTCTAAAACTTCCCATACCTTAATTACTCTGTGTGGTATCTTCAGGTTCTACAAATTAATAAGTATAAGCTGCTATCCATAAAGGAAAACCTCAGAAAGGAAACTTCCCAGATCCAAATGGAATTTTACTAAAACTACAATTATGCTAGACTATTATTTTGTGTACTTAGCTTGAGACTTCTACTTACTTGAGGATACTATAATTTATAACCTTAACGTCCTTTAAAAGATGCAGTCAATCAACTATTATTTGTTGAACATTTACTTTCTATGCGACACAGCTCAGGAAGTAGAGATTTATACCAGCGGCCAAGATAAATGAATCTTCTGTGCTCAAAGTGTTTACTATCAAAATAGAATAAACATGTAAACAAATAAATAAATCATCTAGATAATGGAAAATGCTCTAAGGAAATATGACAGGGTAATGGAAGAGAAAATGTAGTGTGCAAAGATCTGAAGAAAAAGCATTACAGATAGAACACAAGTGCAGGATCCTAAAGGGAGAGACAGCTGATGAGCTCTGCATAGCAAATCCCCCATGGAGGAGACTAAAGGCATGTAGGTAAGTCTATCATCAAGTTCAGAGAAATCAATCTATTCAGAAGTGAAAATAAAACTAGTTTCATAGAAGAGCAGAGTTTGCATCATGAACTCCCAAGAGAACAAAAGTGATGCCCTGGTTTACAGGCTCACTCAGGATAGAAGAAATCAAAACCACTAAAAACATTAAAACGACTAAAAACTTCAAGTTAGCAAGTATTGCTGTGGTCTAGCACTTGGAGAAAAGACACACAACTCCCTGGAAGAAGCTGATTCTGTGATTCAGGTCATGCTTCTACAACAAAGAATCCCCAAATACGATGGGTTAAATTAGACTTTTTCTCAGTAACAACCCAGTGGTGAACATTTCGGGATAGATGGGAGAATTCTACCATCCTCCATACATGCCTTCCATCTGTTGGTGTAGATGGAAGGCATGTATGGAGGATGGTAGAATTTGGTGTGAGGTGACAGTTCTGGTTATCACTACTTCCTAGGCAAAAAGAATTGAAAAAGAAAGAAAGAAAGAAAAGTAATGGAAAGCAACCAGAACAACACAGAAATAGAACAAATCTCTCTTAGTCCCATCCTATCTAAAAAGTAGTCAAATGATCAACATCAAAGTGCAAGAGGCTAGGTAATATGATTTCTTGCTAGATGGATTTCTGCCAGGATCAGATGGATATTGGAGGGCATTTGCAGTTTCTGACACAAATTAGGAAAAGAAAATTTGTAAAAGAAGTTATAGCCATCACTAGAGGTAGAGATATAGGTAGGCTGTCCCTAAACCAGTATCCCAGCTCCTAACCAATGGCTTGTCCACACAAGAGATAGGGATGATGAGAATGAGAACACTAGTAAGTAATGACCATCAAATGCAGCTAATGTGGATCACTGAGACATTGCTGGGATGGTCAGTTACCTTTAGTGAAGTAAAAGGCCTATTCCAATATTGGAAGGAATCCCCCAGCTCAAGAGTAGAACTCAGCAGAGCTGTGTGTCTAAGCACCCAATATGTGGTTAATAACCATGTGGTTAATAACCATAGAGACTAACTCTGATTATTATTTTTGTTAACTGTTGTGCCCTCCAGATTGAGGAGAATATTCTGGGGAATATCACTGATATCAGTTAAAATTGCCATAACTGTACATGAATACAAACACCCCTCTTTATGGAATATAGTCAGTTCCTGAGTATAGATTACTAGTGCTTGGGTATTGGTTTCAGGTAGAGAGGGATGCTAAATAAGCCAAATCTATTTGTTACTAAGTTTTACATAGGGAGACATCAGATAACAAGGGATATCAATAATTGTATTAATAGATACCATATTACAAGTTCTGCTTTCATATTTGATAGTTTTTTACCACATAAGTTTCTTTACTGGCATAATTTTTTATTTTCCATTTTAGTGTATTTCTAGTAACTTTCTTTAGTTAGTTCTCATTACTCCAAGTAAAATTACCTATTTCCCATTAATCCATTGCTCTAAAGTGTCAAGAAAGCATTTATTTCTCTGAAAATTCTTACAAATTGCCTAAGGATGATCAATACACTATTTTTTCTCTTTATAATTGTTATCAAACATTTATAAAGAAACAAATTTATGTTATATATCTGTACACATTTTGTGAACCTGTGGCATATTCCTAGAAAAATGTGTCTTCCCTAAGTCATTCATTTGATTAGTAGACAAGATTCAAAATGACATATAGTCAACTGCTGTCCTTCCCACGTCAGCATCCTAAGGACTGGTCCCAGGAAGAGGCAATGCAGGTGAGGTGAGTGGATAGTGACCAAGTTTATAACCAATTTTGTTCAAATTATACATAATTATTCCTGGAACCTGAGAATGGTCTTATATAGGGCTTAGGTGGGAATGTAATCTGATTTAATATTAAAATACTAAAAAATTGAAATGGCTCTCTATATTAGCTTTCAAGGTATGACCATGACCCTAGTGATTGAGATAAGAAGATGCAGAAGGAGGAAGCTCTATCATTGGCTGGGCCAGCTAGCCTCTCTTTTCCCTATCCTGTACTTTCCTTTCCAATTTCCCAATGTACCCATTGGTTTCCTTATCAGATAAAGTAGGACTTCCTCGTACCCTGATTCGGTCTTGTCTAAGGTGAGCTATACCTAAGTTACTATCTAAACCATTTTATATGCATTTAAAACTCCATACTCCATATTTATCCCTTTAAAAATATACAGTGAGCACCCACTATCCAACAAGCTCTTCTCTAGGGACTGGTAGAGGCAGCAATGAAAAGGCAGGGAAGGTGCCTTCTCTGAGCAAATTTCCACTTTAGTGGTTTTGCTTTCTGAATTACCTTTATTATAGCCTTCACCTGAAGTGCTAACCCTTGGATTCCCACATTGATTCCCAAATGTCAGTTGATATTTTTCCACTCCAGCACAGGAACTCATTTTGATAACAAGACCTATGTGTTTGAGTTCCCAAGCCAAGTCCCATACCTCATAGGATAATCCCCTAGCTTTCATCTCCACTCGAAGGTTGTACTCTAATCAATCTATTTTCCCATTCTTTCCTACAGCTTGAATTCCACCTAACTCATACCAGTTTCCTGAGTTAAAACCCAGAAACATTTTATTAACTCCAAACAGTCCAAAGTTTGGGACTTGTATCCACTAATATTTGGCCCATCTAGTCTTTGAATATCACATTACTGGGTCCCTACTTTTATACACAAATCACCTGTTGGGATCCACTGATACCTGATATGGGAGTTGTCAATGCTATTTTCCTGACCATCCCTAGAGATTGTTAAGTCCTCATGGACTCTATGACTTGCCTATTTGGTGAACATCCTCCTTCATTTCCTATATTAGGGCAAACATCTCTGTTCCCATCCTAGTGTCTATTGTTAATTCATACATATCATACATATCGGTGTTATTAAAAAGAAAATTGTGGACAAAACTATACCCAAGAAAACTCTGCACCTGTCTCCCAATCCCTTCAAGGACATAGACTATGCCTTATTTGTAAATTGTCATCCCAGGTTTGTCACCACACAATGTGAATCTTCTCAGTTGTGACTGATATAAACACCATAAGCTTTTCTGGACCTTAGTTCTGTTGCAACGGCAATCATTTTGGAAATACCATACTCAGAATGAATGTGCTGCTACATTGGTCTAAAGGCCATTAAAAGCAGTATTTGGTCATGAGCTAGCATTTTATTCAAATCCAAAATTTTAGAAAAACACCACATATCAAGAAAATTAACCTTAAAGCAAAATATTTTAACTTAAATTATATTATCCCTTGCTCTGTGTTTTCATCTATAAATGCATTGCTAACTGATGCTATAACTTATTTCAGCTCTTTCCTTAGTAAAGTGTAACATATCCATCATGCTGAAACACTTAAGTTACAGGCAGTTTACTCACATTAGATCTCATTAGCAATTACACTAGTGTTCAAAATACATTACATCATTTGTCTCATAGCCCATATAGTTTTTTACATAATGAATTAGACCAATTAGTCACACATGACAGAAGGAAATCTTAAATAACGCTGTCCTTACTTTAAGACAAGCTTGACTGAAGTGCAATGAAAGAAACTATAAAATTAATTTGTTTTGTAAAATGGATAGCAAAAAGAATTAGATAACCCAACTTCAAACTAAATGTCTGTGGTAGGGGTTAGGCATCAGAGAGGGAAAAAAAAGTATTAAAAGAAAAGACAATGCCTCACTCAGTTTGTTTTTTGCAAGACATAAATTCACTATTTATATAGCTAAGAGCCATGTTTAAATGTCCAAAGTAACTTGCTTATAGACTTTTCAATTGAAACCATTATTGTCCTTTGGGAAAAACCTTGCTGATTGTAATCAGCCAAGAAATTTACAGCTATTGCACTGATCAATAGCTAGAGATTTCTGGAAGCACAAAGTTAGCTTTCTATCCACGTGTTCATTTTACCAATAAGAGTTGTTTCTTAGTGTCGCTGACACTTCCTTCAACTGACTCTTTTCAACATCAAATCCAATTTCCTATCCATCTTTAGTATCTCTTTCTTCAAACTTCAGACAGAATCATAAAACACACAGAGTTGATAGACGTTACCTAACCAACGGTGCATTTTAACCTGAGGAGGCAAATCAAGATACTCCCAGCATGCCATCTATGTACTCCATGACATTATACGGAGACTGTGCCTTGTTACTCATCAGTATGGTAATTATCTGTCTTCTTTGTAGATCATAATTACTTTCTTCATTGTTCAATCAAGGACTGTCATGCAATGAAATGACTGTGGACTGGTTAACTAGTTGGAAGTGCCCCCAGTCTTCCATTTATGGACATAATAAATTGTATCACCCAAGGAGTCAACAGAAGATACAAATCTGGTAGCAAATCGGTTTCTAAAAATATGCCCAGGAACCTAGAGGCAAAATTTGACCCAATCATTCCTCTTTAATCAAGGTGGCTCTTGGTATAGTATGTCTTTTTTAATGTCATAGTGGTTAAAGATAATTTAGAACTGAAAGGGGAAGTGAAATAAGGACTCTGGGTCAATAGGGAAAGAGTTTTTCAGAGAACTCTCACATTATAAGAATGAATTTTCCTTCTCCTTCTAAACCAAGTATCCTTTTCAAAGGACGTGTACATTAGAGAAAATAAATCACCAAGACAGTAGAATTAGAGTCTTTTGAACATGCCCGATTGGAAAGCTCATTTTCCTCTTCCTGCCATTTCTCCTGCTTTTACAAAAATATTTCACACACAAAACGTTATCTACCAGACTTCACTAACACATGTACCTTATGTTCAAATTACATCTTTTAAACTGGCACCGTTTTTTTTTGTTGTTGTTTTTTTTTTAAAACTTTGGCTTTTGAAAATGCTTATCACTGGCAGTTTGGAAAATATTGACTCCAGAATTTGTCATTCAAAGTTGAACTCAGAGAGTCAAGAACTTTACAAGTTAACTTTTCTTTTTCTCAACTCTTAGAATTTCACAAAAGTTCTCATTATACCTGGTGGGCAACTCAGGGAATCTTGTGCAGCTGAGTTAGGACAAAATAAAAATGCTAATTCAGAATTTGCATCCTTAAGAGACCTTCAATATTGCCTTAAAAACTCAAAAATGACCCAATTTTACCAAATGAAAAATACAGCATGTCCTCTACACAGGTGGCTGGAAACTCATTTCAAATTTGTCTTTATTAATGAACTCCTGATATTTAGCTCTTTGCTAGTCACATCTGGAAATCCTTAGAATTACATGAAATAGATTTTTCCTCAAAGAGTTTGCAGTCTATATAGGGAAGCAATTTATGCACGCAAAACAAATTTAAAAAATTGTATCAGAAATTATAACCTAAGGTGACAACTGACACTACTAGGGAAAGAAAAGATTAAATTGAGACAAAGAAGATGGGAAAATGGCATTGAGTATCCTTAATGTGGAAAATGAAGGGAAGGATTTGGCTATTTGGATATGGTTCAGGGATCCCATATGTTCTCTCAAGAGAATTTTTAACATTGCCTAATTGATCTCTAAGCAGAACTCAGTCCTTCTCACGTTTAAGAGTCTCCCTGGCACAAAGGGGTCTGTGGCTCCCATCTGCCCTCAATAAGCAACTCACATTATGTGGCCCAGAGTCTTTACAGGATGAGGCTCTCCTGAAGAAGCAGACAGGGTGGGGGGGCACCCAGGTGGCTCAGTGGGTTGGGCCTCTGCCTTCGGCTCGGGTCATGATCTCAGGGTCCTGGGATCAAGTCCCGCATCGGGCTCTCTGCTCGGCCGGGAGCCTGCTTCCCCCTCTCTCTCTGCCTGCCTCTCTGCCTACTTGTGATCTCTCTCTCTCTCTGTCAAATACATAAATAGATCTTTAAAAAAAAAAAAAAAGAAGAAGCAGACAGGGGGTGCTTTCTGCCAGCCTGAATCCAATGGTCATTAAAAACAGTGAATCAGAATTGCTACTCTCAAACTTTTTCTAATATATGTCTCATTAATTTTTTTAATTATAAAGTCCCATTGGCTTCCTTGCTTTCTCTGTTGGCAATCAAAAGCAAAATAATGCAGACAAGTCCCTGATGATTGCTCAAATATGTGGCATCTCTACGCAGTATCTCAGCATTACCTTGTATGCTTGGACAGGATAGGCCAGAAAATTAAAGTTCTGTGACATATTAAGATGTTAACAGTGTAAATACCCTCTCCTTTCACTTCCAAGACCAGTGGATTTGCCATGATAGATCTATATTATTTGGGTTTCATTATCATGAATCTAGGTCTCCACAAAGACACCTTCTTCAAGTTCTCTACCGGAACTTAATCATTCAATTCTCTGGTCTCATGTGTAGTTCATACCCAGAGGGAGCCTGTATCTCTAACCTAATCTAGACAAGAATAACAGCAATAATAATTGGACATTTATTGCATAGTTATTATGTGCTAATCTCTGCACCATGAAATTTATATGTAATAGCTCATTTAATCCTCAAAATCATGCTGCCAATGCCCTCTTCTACCTCTATTTTATGGAGGGGAACAAAGGCCCATAGAGTTGAAATGACTTACCCAAGGCCACTTAAGTAAGGTAGCTGCCCTAGAGATCTCTAATTCACTTCTGGTGTGGGGGCTGGCATCACTGCTTTACATTATTTGAGGATGGAAACCAAGTCTCTCTTGTTCTTTCTGTTCACAAAAGAGTATCTGCCCATTTTCTGTCTGTCAGAGAGTTCTATAAGACAATTTTAGGAGAATTTTGCTTCTGATTCACATGCTTTGATGACTTTGGAAAGGCCTCCTTCAAAATCATAAAATGCCAAAGTTGAAAGATATCTTAAAGATTAACTAGCCCCAAATTCATAGTTTTTAAAATGTCCCTAGCATCAAACAATTTCTTACTACCAGAGCAGAATTAGAAGCTATAACCTAATTTACAATCTAGGTGGTTATTCTTTTCCTGTTAACCTCACATAGCTGCCATGTGACTTTAAACAATTTTCTTCCTGAATTACTTAGCAGAGTAAA
This sequence comes from Procyon lotor, assembly GCA_028646535.1. Classification (NCBI taxonomy): domain Eukaryota; kingdom Metazoa; phylum Chordata; class Mammalia; order Carnivora; family Procyonidae; genus Procyon; species Procyon lotor. The sequence continues at coordinate 4,119 of JAQQSY010000440.1, read as the reverse complement.
GATATTATAAAGATGCTATAACAAACAAATCCCAAAATTGCATAGGCTTAACATATCCATCATTCATCTCAATCCTCTATGGGCATTTCTGAATAGCAAGCATCTTTTCTCCATAGGATGACTGAGGAACCAAGGCTCTTTGGATCTTATGGTTTCACCTTCCTCTGAGGTCTCAGCATCCTCTGCTTCTAGCCAGTGGAAGAGGAAATGAGATGAACAAGACATGCTAGTACATTCAAGTAGAAGTGACATCTATTTTTGCTCACATTCCACTGGTGAAAACCAGAAACATGGCCGCACCTGGACGCAAAAGTTTCTGGGCAATGTATTCCCTGTTGGGTATCTGCTTCCATGCAAAAACACCACTCCTTGAAAGGAAGATCATACATTTTTGGTGGACAGTTCACCATCTCTGCCACATGTTTCCTAAATAAGACACTCCAGTTTCAAACAGCCACTGGTGAGTTGCAATTAGAGGACTGTCCCTAGCCTTCAGAACTTGAGTATCGTAGATTATATTATTTTTCCCAATGCTTTGTTCCCTACTTTAGAAGAATCATACACTCTCATGCTCTTTGTCGTGAGTCTATATGAACTGTTTCACATTATGGGCAAAGAATACATCCCCACCCATTGATGTTGAGCATGATGAGATGATTTGCTTTGGCCAGTGAATGCAGGTGAAATGATAGATGCCTGTTCTATAGGAAAGCCTTAAGAAAATTTATGACCTGTTCATCCTCTTTCTCTGTCATCCCATGTGAGTACATACCACAAGTTGTCACTCTTCCCAAAGCAAGGAGTTATGCAGAGCAGACCAAATCTAACCTGCAATTTGAAACTAAGCCCAGCTAGTTTCAGCCAAACCCTACAATATCTGGAGAACAAAAAATTAGTGCTTGTTTTGTAAGCTATGAAGATGTGAGGCTTTGTTTGTTACTCAGTATTAACCCAGCCATAGTTGACTAATACGATGAGATTTGATCATTCTGTGAGCATAAGTAATTAACCATCAGTGTTCTACAAAAGACTCTGTTGGCAAAGTGACCAGCTCGGATTTTAGGGAAGCCAAAGATTTGACTAAGAAAAGTATTTTCAATTGATGTGCCTAGGAGCCTTTCATTCTTTTTTAAGAGTTCCAGAAAAAATACTTTATCTTTTATTATTAGGGGACAGCCATGTATACATAAGGTATACAATATAGAATTCAGGCTTTCACATCTCAAAGAAACATTTTCACATACATAAAAATTAGATCTGTAGCCATGAGTTTATCTAATTCAACTAATTCAATGAATAATAAAACTTCTTTTGTTTCTCTCAAAGCCAAATAGTTCCATCCAGGATAAGCTCTACGTTACAGCTGAAGATGACAGGTGAACAGAAACATTATCTTCTTAGGTATTTATGTGTCGAAAGGGATGAAGGTCAGAACTTGACAACTTTAGGTTATTGATATGTGGGGCTATCTGGCTCCTGGAGAGATTTTATTAGCATATCAAAATGTTGGAGGTGGGACTCAAGCCAATTACATATCCATGGACTTCCTTCTAGGAGGAAAGGGGACAGCTACCTCTTTAAACTTCAATTCTCACTTATCAATGGTCTGGTTACTCACCTAAGACATTTGACCTGGTTTTCATCATTATACCCTAGGGATAAGGCGGGATACAAGAGAGGCTGATGCACTTATTATTTACTGTGAAATAATTCATAAGAAATCTGTCTCTGATCCCTAGAATTTCATATGCACATTCAGGATAAAAATAATAAAGAAGAATATTAAAAACCAAACAACCAAAGGAAGTGATAAATGACTTTTGCCAATTTGTTAAATTTTAATTACTTTAAAGCCTTCTAATGGTGGCCTTATTTTCAGGGCTAGGTACCTCCCCTATTTTTCTCTAAAGAGTCCTGAATAGGAGACAAGTGTAGACTGGATGTGAACTGAATCTCCTATCACAACAGCCATCAAGGAACTAAAGCATCCTGCCAGTAACTACTGCATGAGCTTGTAAGCAGATCCTTCAGACCTGATCAAGTCATCAGATGACTGTTCCCCCACCCAATGTGGTAACTGTAATTTTATGAAAGATCCTGAACCACCCAGCTAAGCCATTCTGGGACTCCTAAATGTCTTGTGTGAAGTAATGCGTACTTATTGTTTTTAACTGCTAAGTTCAGGAGTAATATCTAGTTTTGCAGACTAGATAACTAGTACACACATGTTAAATATTTTTGTGGAGTATGTAGCATAGTCAGACCTCAATAAATGTTAGCTTTCTACTAATCAATAAGACTGTGCTACTTAACTCCTAATAATAATTTTTCCCCTGTACCCTCCCCTCCAACAATACCATCTCAGAAGTCCCTGAAAACAAAGATAGAATATATCAGAAAAAATATTTTAAAAGATAATAACTCAGAATATTCCAAACTAACAAAAGAGACTACACCATAGATCCAAGAAGCCCAAGAAATTCCAAGCAGGCTTAGTAAAAGTGGTATTTATAACTATACATATCACAGCAAGACTACAGAAGGTTGATGCCAAATAGAAAGTCTCAAAAGCATCCAGAGAATTAAAAAATCTTCTAAAATGTGATTATTTAAGTGCTAACTTGTTTTGAAGCAACAACAGAAACCATACGAGAACGGATTGATATTTGTCTTCTGTCCACCCAGAATTCTACATCAACTGAAAATATCTTTCAAGAAGGCAAGCAAAATATAGACATTTTCAGACAAGCAAAATACTGAGAGAGCCAACTACCGCACATTTAAATTGAAGGAAATTCCAGTGGGTACACTTCAGTTACAAAGAAATTGAGCTTAGAGGTAGGTTCTGAGAAACAAGAAAGAACAAAAAGGAAAAAAAAGTTGCAATATTTAGGAAACTCTTTAAAAAAATAACTGTAAATAAATGTCTTCTGTGGAGAAAAAAGAAATATATAGCAGTTATGTATAAGCTGGGAGGGAGTAAATGAAATTAAAGTGCTCGAAGTTGTTTTTTTTGTTTTGTTTTGTTTTGTTTTTTAAGTTGCTTTGTTTTATTTGCAATTGAATTTAGACATTTGGAAGTTAGTTAAGGGATATCATAATTTCTGGAGTAACCACTAAAACAAGAAACATGGGATAAATTTTGAAATATTATGAGTAGAAATGGAAATATAAAGAATCAGTTCAAAACAAAGCAATAAAGACATTCAATGAGTATGATAAATGGATATCACAAAATAAAATGTTGGATTTAAACCCTATATATAAGCAGATTATAGGAAATATATATGCATTCACTGGTCTAATTAAAAGACGTGTTCAGACTGAGGAAAAATGCTGAAATTCAACTATATGCTCTTTATAATAGACAAATCTAAGATATAAAATCCAGAAAACTTGAAGATAAAAAGGTACAAAAAATTATACACCATCGACACCACTCAAAAAGAAAACTTGTATAGCTATATAAATATTTTACAATAGACATCAAGGTAAAAGACTTTATTAGAGATAGAAGGACCCAATGTATACGGATAAAAAATATTAATCTTGAAGATATAACAAATTCTCCTTGAAATTGTTATTGCACCTAATAACATATTTACCAAGATATATAAAGTAAAATAAAGAATTTCAATGAAAAATAGACAAATCCACAGTCATGATGGCAGATTCTAACATTCCTCTCAGTAAATGATAAGATAGGGGAAAAAAACTTACTTGATCTAATGAGTATATTTAGAACATTGCACCTTACGACTCTATTATGCATGTCCTTTAAAGCATACATGGAACATTTACAAAACCTGAACATAAACTGGGTCATAGGGTTAAGTCCCAACAGCTTTCAAAGGATTGCAATAATACATAGTATGTTCTCTGGTCAAAGTGGAATTACTCTAGAATAAGAAAAAGTCCTATATATGTGAAAATATATTGAAATAAATAAACTTAACCATTCCATAGGCCAAAGAAGAAATCATGACAGAATTTAGGAAGTATTTTTAACTGAATGGTAATATATTACACACCAAACTTGTGGTGATGCAGTTAAAGCAGTACTTAGAAGAAAAATTGTTGATTACATTGTTTATTAATTTAAAAATTATTTCAAAATTA
>JAQQSY010000439.1:0-16512 GCA_028646535.1 Procyon lotor | reverse complement strand
TGGCAAACCCAGGTCTTGAGTTGCGTGAAATCGGCCCGGGGGCGGGAGGGAGCTGCGGAGAGCTAGTTGCCCGGCGGTGTGGGAGTACGGGGGACACAGTCACGGAATTCTTGCGTGACAACTCCCGGCCAGAGAAACGTTAGCAACTCATTCAAACATTCATAAAATGCAGCTGTCCGCAGGAGAACCCGGCCTGCATGCGGGTCCCCCCTTTTGCGAGCTCTGGCCTGCAAGGGGCTATACGATAAAGCATGGAAGGCCCAAGGAAGGCTCCCAGCGCCCCAGGCCGCCGCTGCCTGGAAGCCCACCCTTGGTTCCCGGATATTACGCCCAGCCCACCCAGCTGGCCTTTCGGATGCATTTCCCCGCTCCAGCGACAGTCGGGTCCCGACATCCTCGCGCGGGAGGCCCACAGGTGAGACTCCCGCGCAGGTAGCGGCAGGAAAGGGGGCGGGGCCCGGAGCCCCGGCTCACCTTGGTGAGGGGCAGCTGGGTGGGCAGGGTGAGGCCTTCTTTGGCCAGAAGCTTCTTCTCGTCCTCCGTCAGCACCAGCTCCTGGCAGTGCTCGGCCCCGGGGCGCAGCAGGTGGGGACCTGCCACGTGATGCTGTTGCTGTGGGGAAATGGGGACACGGCGCTGGGGGAGGGGAAACCGACAGCCTCCAGGAAATGGGAGAGGGACCAGATCTGAGAAGCTATAGATTCGTCCGATGTGGGTCCGCGTGGGCACTGGGGCTCTCGAGAGCCGGCACCAGCCTTCTGAGCCGGGAACTGATCCTACAGATAAACTCCCGCACGGACGAAACCGCCCACGCACAGACTTTTCACGTTTAACAAATAGTCATTTGACGGCTGTGTATTTGGCACCTACTAGGGGCCGCGCGCTGTTCTGGGCTCTGAACATTGACAGCAGTGCTGTCCGTAATAGCAAAGGGCTGGACACAGCGGGGAGAGCTGACAAATAGGGGACAGATTAAATAAGGCATGATCTGGGCGCCTGGGGAGGGGAGTACTACACAGCTATGAAAAAGGATGGGCTCCCCCGTGTGGTGACCTAAAGCAATCACCAGGGTAAACTCTCCAGGTAAAAAATAAAGGGGCAAAAACAGTGTTAAGTGTGGGATGCTACTTATTATGTCAAACTTAGAAGAAAGGAGGAGGAGGAGGAGGAGGAGGAGGAGAAGGAGGAGGAGGAAGAGGAAGAATCTCTTTGGAAGGAGTCCTCAGTACCTGTGTGGGAAGGGAGATATCTGGCAACAAAAGGTGAGGGAGAAGATCCCCACCCCACCCCCCGGCCTGTTTGTGGCTTTGGAACTAAGGCCATACAAATGCATTTGCCTATTTTTAAAAAAGTGTTTAATTAAATTTAAATTATGAAAGATAAACATTAGAAAGGAAAGACCTTTGTCATCCGAGGGGCAAAGTCTTAGAAATGTCACCCTGTGGAACGGCAGACCCCAGAATAAAGGTACAGACAGGGGCAGTCTGTCCGTCCTGAGGATCAGTCCCCACTACCCAGAATTCCAGGCCATTGATCAGCCCAACTGGTTTCTCATCTGTGAAAGGGGGGCACTAGTTGGGTCGTCGGGTCTGGTTTCTGGGTACTCAAAGTCCTCGGAAAGACAGACGGCCCTGGGTCCGTGAGCAGGGACCCAATAGGCCAGCCCAGGGCTCGAGGCAGCAGCCGCTGTGTGACTTAAGTCAAATTGCTGACCCTCTCTGTGCCCATTTCCTCAAGGGTAAAATTAATGTAATAAGACCCCCAGTCTTAAGCATTTCTGTGAGTTAAAAGATGATACATTGAAAGCATTTAGAAGAATGTCTGCCCTATAGCGGATGCTTGGTTTTAGCTTTTTTTTTTTTTGAAAGTGCCCTACCCTGAGTGTGACTCACTTTCCTGATCTCTGAAATGGAGGGACTGGGGCCCCACGAAGCCCTCCGAGCCCCAGTGCTCTGGCGGGGGGTTGGAGTGGGGACTGCTCACCAGGTCGGCGGCCCCGCTGCTGGAGAGGAGGAGATCTTTCACCGTGAGGTTGCAGCACGGAGGCTGGTCGGCCTGCTCTACCTGCTCCTCGGCACAGAGGCCCGGGCTCCACATTTCTGACCAGGGCAGATGGGGACAAACCCAGGGAAAGTCAGGTGGGGGCCCTGAGCACCCAGCTTCCCCCTGCCGCCCCCAGAAAGCCTCTCAGGATTGACCACAATGTGCTAGGGATTGGGGGCCCAACCCCAAGGCCTGGGCTGAAGGCGACAGCCCCAGCTGCTGCCTCTGTCTTTGCGCCGAGGGAAATCGGGAGCCCGAGTCCCCGGGACGCTGCTGAGGGACCCACTGCCAGCCCAGGAGGGAGCGGCCGTTATTGCCCAGGATTATAGACTAGGTCTCCAGCCAGAGCGACCTTATCTCCCCCGGGGGCCAAGGACCAGGTTAACTCACCTCAGGTCCCCTCCCACTGGGCACCTATAAGCAGGCTGCTCACCAGAACACGGACTTTGGGGTTTCACAGCTCTTGGTTCCTATCCTGGCTGGGCAGAGCTGTGTGACCTTGACTGAGCGACTCAACCTCTCTGAGTCTCAGTTTTGTCATGTCTCCAGTGAATCTAGTAAGAGCTCCCACCTCGTTGCAAGGCTCAAGGGACAAAGGACGTCCCGCTGGGGTTGGGCGGGGTGTGTCTTCTGCATAAGGCTAGCTTTCCCTAGATCCAGGAGGAGCGTCCCAAGCCCTAGGGTCCCGTGACCTCGCACTTTCATCGAGCCTCTCCATGGCCCAGGCACGGGAAGTTCAAAGATGAGGGGCGGGGGCCAGCCCGCCAGGGTTACGAGCCAGCTGGGTGGCTCGGATTCATTCCTAAACCTCATCGGGGACTTCCCATCACCAGCTGGGGAATGGGACCAGGACAGCATCGGTTTCAAAGGGTGGGTATGTGCAAGCCCAGCGCCGGGAACGAGCGGTGAACGAAGACACAGAACCTACCCAGGTCTATGGCCACAGAGGCTTCCAGCACCTGGGCCACTGGTCCAGGGGGACTGGCAAGGCCGGAGGGTCCGGGATGGTAGGAGGGACAGAGCCCCTTGCCTGACTCCGCCGTGTGGCAGCCGCTGGGGGTGGCAGCTGCCCCGCTGCGTGGAGGCGTGTCCGGGGGGTCGGAGGGCAAGTCTTCAGAGATGCCGCTGTCGCTGGCTGCAGGGGACCAGATCGGGGAGCTGGGCACTGAGTCTCTAGAAGCCAGGATGGAGTTTAGGAAGTCGTCAGAGTCTCGGCCTGGCAGGACCTGCTGGGACGGAGAGGGAAGGAGGGGAGTTATAAGTGTTACGCTTTATTCCGGATTGCCGTGGGACTCCAAGCAAGCCGTGGATCAGATCCTCTCTGGGCCCCCCTTGTCCTTTCTGCAAGACAGAAGGGGCTCATGCTCCTTCCTCCAGGGGTCGTTGGAGCCTGAACACAGTTGTGCAGCCTGGGCACCCCCCCCCCCAAGGCACAAGCCCCGAGTTTGAGCTTGAACCCAACCCCAAACTGCTGTGTGACCCTGGACGAGTTACTATCCCTCTCTGGGCCTTGGTTTCCTCACCTCTAGGAAGAAGCTAATGTCACCTACCTCTTAGGGTAGCTGAGAGGTTCGACACATGATGTGCTTTGTTAAAATTGAGCTCTGTGGGCCCTAAATGCTGCCCGGAGTGGAGCCAAGTTCTGGTGTCCTCACCTGGTCCTCGATGTGGTCCCAGTCGTCACCCAGCTCCACATGTCTCAGGATGCCGTCCTGCTGATCAAACAGCAGATCCAGGAGCTCCAGGCTGCCAATAGGGTCCAAGGGACCGGTGGAGGAAGCCATCTGGGGCAAGCAGGGGACAGGCGTGAGGATCACACAGCCTGGTCTCCTCCGCCTCCCATCTGCACACCGCCCCGAGGTCCCAGCGGCTCTCACTCAGCCCCCACGCAGCCCCCAGGCCAGCCCACCCTGCCCCTGGTGCTCCCACCCCAGGTGAGCCGCGGAGCTCACACAGGCCCTCCCAGGGCGGGCGAGCTGATTTCTTTCCAAGTTCTAGACGGGTGCATCAGGGGAACAGCCTGATGAAACCAGCCCGCTCTTACCCTCCCGTCCTGCCCAAGTGCCCCCTCCATGGAGGAAAGACAAGAACAGTCCCAGGATGGAGGGACGAGTTTGGCCCTTCCGTGCTCTCGCTGGGCCTCAGTTTTCCCATCTGTACAATGGGGGTGGGGTGTAAGGCTCCTTCCCACTCTGGGAGCTTGGGGAGGGTTTCCTGGCCTCGCCCCTCCCTCCCCCGTGGCCCCGGGCAGGGCTCACCTTTCCGGCTGCTAAATCCCCATTCATGAGGCCAGCCAGCCCTGCCTGAGTCGGCTCTGAGCGGGAGCCTCACCCCTCCACCTAGACTGGGTCTCCCAGGCTCTGCTCCGCTCCTCGCCGCCGCTCTGTAACCACCCTCCAAAGATGCGGCAATAGTATCGGGAGCTCCCAGCCCATCCCTGGGCGCTGATTGGGGGACAGGCGAGATGGACAGGGTTAAGGGCCAGTGACACCAGGGCAGGCTGGGGGAGGGGAGGGAAGACCGTTATCTAGATGTTTTGTGCTTTTCTAGCCTGCAGGAGGCAAAGGCCAAAGTCTGGGGTGCCTCAGCTCTGCCATGACCTCTCCCCTACTTTCAGGGACTGTTTCTCCTCTGAGTCCCAGGATGTAGGTCTCCAGGAGAGTCAGGGTCCCTGGCTGGATCCTTTCCGCTCCCAGGACACATCAAAACCAAGAACAGCCCAGGCCTTTGCTGGAGCCGTCCCCTCTGCCAGAAGCTCCCTTCCCTCAGGAGCTGGCAACCTCCCACCCACCCTCCAAGCCCTCCCCGGACAAAGCTAAGCAGCAATAGGTTCTTTCTAGAATCTTCTATGGTTCGTTTGTCCACCAGATATTGATTGAGACAAACTTGTCCTCTGTGCCCACCACTGTTTTAGGGTCTAGGGATAAAGCACTGATCTAACCGTGTCATAAATACATAAATAAATCAGGAAAGTGATAAATGAGTAAGTGCTACCAAGAAACTGCGTATAACCACAGTGAAAGGCAACCAAGGGCTGGAAAAGCCTCCTTGAAGAAGGTGACTTTTTTTTTTAAGTAAGCTCTATACCCAAGGGGGGGTTTGAACTCACAACCCCAAGCTCCAGAACTATATGTTCTACGCACTGAGCCCACCAGGCACCCCTTAAGAAGATGCCATTTCACTCCAGTCCTGAATGAGGAGAAAGAGCCAGCCCTGGGAAGATCTGGGAAGCCCTGGGAAGCGTGTTTCAGGCTGAAGAAACAGCACATGCAAAGGTCCTGGGATCAGGGCCTGGTCTGGCGCATTGAAGCAACAGCGAGGAGGTCCCTGTGGCTGGAGCAGCGAGAGGCGGGTGAAAAGGGGAGGATGCAAGGTCAGGCAGGAGATGGGGCAGTTCGTTCAGGGTCTTGGGGGGCGGGACAGGCCCTGGGAAGGAGTTTGGTTTATACTAAATACAGCAGGAAGCTGTTGGGAGCTTAGTGAGCGGAGAACTGAACGGAACCCTCTGTGTGTCGGGCGCAGTGGGCGCCAGGCTCACGGCGGGCAGGAGAACACCCTCCCTGTGCTCAAGAAATTCCCATCCCACTGTGTTTTTCTCAGTGGACCCATCACCATCCATTCACGGAAAAGACACTGAATGAGGGCCCACGAGGTCACATGACACAGGACTCACATGACCTGGACCCTGGACCCCATCTGGGAGATGTCTGTGCCTATCAGGCTGGGGGAGCTCCCAGCACGGTGAGGGCAGGGACATTCGCAGCTCCCCCTGGTGGGGGGGCTCCCCTGTCCCAGAGAGCGATGGGGGTGGGGAGGAGGAGCCGTCATTGTCCCCCTCACCTTCAGCCTCCCGATCTTCCTGGCTTCCTCTGTAACCACCGTGTTGGGTTTTTAAGAGGCTTTGTTTGGCTTGGCTCGGCTCTTGGGATCCCAACCATAATATTTATTCAGCCTTTGCAGCGGAGACTCTCTTCCAAGGCAGGGACGGGAGGTGTGGGAAGTAGGTGAGGTTTGACCCTGGCTTCTCCCTGCCTCCACCTCCCCCTCCTCGCTGACCCCCCGGGGGTAGAGCTCTCCCTCCTCCTCATACCCAGACCTGCCAGAGGAAAGGGTCTGGCCTCGCTCACTCACCCCTTTCCGTAGGCTTAGACCCCCGAGGGCCCTTCCCCAAGCTATTTGATTTTAATTTTTTTATATATATAATTATGGACTTTAGAAAACATTTATAGGACCCAATGAAGAGATATCAGAATGAGTCCGATAAGGATAAGCAGTGAGGGACAAGAGGACTGTTTGATGCCCTTGGCATCATATTATCTCGTTTATGGAACAGGAACGCGTACTTCGAGGCAACGCTAAGCTGGAATTGGAAAAGTCACATTCCCACAGTAGCTTCCACCAACACGTGTGACTGCAAAACACAGCGGGAAAGATGCTTTAGCCAAGCAAGACGAAGGAGCGCCCCATCAAGAAACGGCTCCGGGCGCTGACCAGAGTCTTTGCAAGACTCTGAGAGCGGACAGAGTTGGTGGCATTTCCCAAACGTGATTGTGTCCGCGCGGGTTTTGCTTGGAATATTTACTGGGTTGGTTGTGAACCATTACCGATGCATGAAAATGTTAACGGGACCCACCAGAACGACTAAAAGGAAATAGATGGGCATCGAACACTGCTGGAAGATAAGGAGCCACAAGAACTCTCCCATTGTTGGTGGGAGTAAAAATGTTCCACCCTGTTTGGGAAATCGGGTCGTCTCTCATAAAGTTAGAGATGCCTTTATCATATGATGGTACCACACGGAATGACTCCGTTTATATGAAATCTGGAGATTAGATAAAGGAATCTTTGGGGGAAGAGAGTGGTTGCCGAGGCTAGAGTGGGGTGCTGAGTGGACAGGGGCATGAAGGTCCTCTTTAGAGTGGGGAAGATATTCTAGATCTTATTTTTATTTATTTTATTTTTTATTTCTTTAACGATGTTTTGTTGAAGGCTGAAGAAACAGCACATGCAAAGGTCCTGGGATCAGGACCGGGTCTGGTGCATTGAAGGAAGAGTGAGGAGGCCCCTGTAGTTGGAGCAGCGAGAGGAGGGTGGAGAGGGGAGGACGGAAAGGCAGGCAGGGGATGGGGCAGTTGGGTTGGGTCTTGAGGGGGCGGGGCTCACTCTCTCTTTATTTGAGAGAGAGAGAAAGTGAATGAGAAAGCACAGGCAGGGGCAGAGGGAGAAGCAGACTCCCTGCTGAGCAGGGAACCCAATGCAGGACTCGATCCCAGAACCCTGGGATCACGATCTGAGTCCTAGGCAGGCACGTAACCGACAGAGCCACCCAGGAGCCCCGAAGAAGATGCTTTCTTCTGCATCATCATTTACTCTCCTGGAATTTGAAGCCAAGACCTGTTGCACATCTTCCAAATAAACACAATGTCATTTAAACAAAAAAGAAATAAAACATTACAGATGAAGCAAGGATCATGCGTTCTTCAAGTTTCCTGATACAAGCTCACCTCGGGTTCAAGTTAACATTTAAGAGCTGCCTTTCCTACAACAGTACGTTGCTTCAGCTGTGTCCCCAAGGACACAGGTGGCACCCTTGTAACATTCCCTAAATAAAGAGATGCCTCTCTTTCACCATTATTGCTTTATTCCGGTGTGAACACCAAAGTATCAATGATTGCCAGCCGAGCTCTGTCAGGAAGCAGTTCCCCTAGACCCCCATCTTTCTCACTGATCCCTCTTCATTTCCATCCCTAAAGTTACCTCCGGCCAGTACAGCACAGAGGGAAAATTCACTCAAAGCTCTTTGAGCTAATTCTAACTAATGTGTGAATGACTGATATCAGGCTTAGTTATTCCTTTTCTTGGGAACAGCTACATTTTCTAATGGGGTTTGGAGGAGCCCCTTTAGGTCAAGTCCATATTAACTCTTAGGTTTTTACCCAGGGTAAAATTCACAATCCCCTCCAGAGACATTAGCTAGGTATAACTAGTTCTAGTTAAAGGTAAATAGCTGATCAAAGATTAGTTCTAAGCTTTTCTCCCGGGGCAGAAATGACTCCTCTCAGATGTTACTCAGATATAACTAGACCTAGTTAAAATGTGATGACAGATGTTAGGTAATATATTCTTTTTCTCGGGACCATTTACATTCTGAAGGAATTGTACCTCAGATCTGTATCAGCTCTTAACTTTTTTTTTTTTTTTTTTAAACATATTGGCTTATTTTTTTTTTCTAAAGATTTTATTTATTTTGACAGCGAGAAACACAGCGAGAGAGGGGACACAAGCAGAGGGAATGGTAGCGGGAGAAGCAGGCTTCCCGCGGAGCAGGGAGCCCGATGCGGGGCTCGATCCCAGGACGCTGGGATCTGACCTGGGCCGAAGGCAGACGCTTAACGACTGAGCCACCCAGGCGCCCCAGCTCTTAACTTTTTGCTCAGGTCAAATCCTTCCCTCTGTGTGTTTCAGACGGACTCAAGTGGTAAGACGTCCAAGAGCCACTGGGTTCTTTGTGAAACACCATGAAATTATGACATTCAATCTCACAGGCAAATTTTGTGTCTACAAAACCCCAGCATCTAATTTAGGCCATGGAGGAACTGCTTCCTGAATCTTTATTGGCTGGAGATTATATACTGTGCCAGATTCTAGCTCAGACACGTGGCAGTTAGAAGTCAGAAAAGACTGGGAGAAAACTCTGATGTGAGAATTCTTGAAATTGGGAAAATACTACCCACTTCCTCTACAGCCTGGGGACAGGACCATAGGAGGCAGTATGATTCAGTGGTGAAGAACTCACGGTTTAGAGCCAGATGGATGAGTGTGTGAACTCTACTGCTCACAAGCGTTGTGAGACCGTGGGGAAGTCACTTCACTCTGCACCTCCTCTTTCCACGTCTGTAGAAAGGGTACACTGGGCCTGCTGGGGATACCAGGCTGCAAGGAATGTAGGTCTGGGGCTGCTGGCCATCACTACCCAACGATGGGAGAATGAAACCCGCCCAGAACACAACAGAGCAGAGAGCAAACGATCCCTGAGAACGTGGTCTGATGTCCTGGATCCAGCCATACCTGAAATCCAAGCCTTGGCTTCCAATGCATGGCAGCAACGTGAGTAGGTGGATTCCCTTTTCAGCTTAAAATTTTCAGTTGGTTTTCTGATCTTTTCGTGACTGGAGGTGGGGACAGGAAGCTAACTATTCACTTTCCCTAATTAATTTTGTCCACAGAGTTCTCTCCCACTCAAATGGTACCCTTAAATATAGATCCTGGCAATTAGTATTAACATAGTCTCCTTGAGTGTCTGCTGATCGGTCTCATTTGTCTGCCTTGTCTTTTCATGACTAGAAGGTGCCCCCTTGAAGGTAGGTCTTTTCGTCCCTCTTGACACTACTTGGGCCCCGAGGGGTACTCAAGAATGCCCAGCTCTGAATCTGCCAAAAAGGTTCTCTCCTACTACCCACACGTCTTTGGTTTCTTTCTCTCTATTTCTTGACTGTCAAGGTCTCATTATTGAATCACTGAAATTATTTAAATTATTTAATCTCATGGCCTGCTATTAGCATTAGTTTGGAGCCGGAGCCTAATTGCTTAAAATATAATATATGTGGTATAAGTAAAATATTATGTTATATACGTTATATATGTGTATATGTATATAATATATCTTATATGCTTTATACAGAAGGTCGTGTCTAATACAAGCCCTCTCCTATAGTAAGCGTACGGCTTGGTGTACAGCTATATACCGAGCTGCATAAGCCCCTTCTAGAACGAGACACAGAGCTTCCCCCACACTCCAGAAGCTCCTTCCCAGTCATTACCACTGTTCTGACTTTCATGCCCTTTTGCTCTAGTTCCTGAATATCTGCCACTTACCTCCTTTCGTTACATCCCACGCTCTCGTACTTATTTTTATCTTTCAATGGGATCTGCTCGTGTTGATTATAATCCACTCGTGAGTCTTGACAGCTCAGCCTTCAAAATGCACCTATTCCCTGCCCGCTGCATTCCTGCATCATGGTCCAGCCCCAGCCCCTCCGGCATTCTCTTCCATCTCACCCTCCTCCTGGCTTGGCCCTCACTCCCCATCATGGTCTGCTTTCCTTGTCCTTATAGGGGTTGTACTCTCTTCTTCACCATCTTGGCACTGTCTTCCCCTGCTCTCCCTCTCCCTCACTCCAAACTGGTGGAGGGCCTTTGCACTTGCTGTCCTCAGGGCCTTTGCACATGCAGTCCTCAGGGCCTTTGCACATGCAGTCCTCAGGACCTTTGCACATGCTTTCCTCAGGGCCTTTGCACATGCTGTCCTCCCTTCCTGGAATTCCTGTTCCTAGATCTCCCTGCAGTCGGTTCTTTCCCCCTTTAGATTTCTACTCAGATCCACCTCCTCCATGAAGCCCTCCCTGAGCACCTCCTTTAAAATCGCAATTCCTCCCTCAGTCCCCATCCCCCATCCTGCTCTACGTTTCCTCATAAAAACATAACCATCATCAGACACATCATATACTTTATTTATCGGGCATGCACTCATTCAGCATTTATTGGGTGCCTCCTTCAGGCGGAGGGATGCATCCAAGGGGATACGAATACTCATTCATTGTTTCATTAACCAAAAAATGCCTTTTGATTCTTCCCCACATCAACATTGGTCCAGGTGCTTAACTAGTCAGAGAGAGGAAGGAGTGTGGGGTGGAGAGCTAGAAAATCTCCAGCTAGGATCATCTGTAAAAATTTGACAAGACCTAGGTAGTATCCCCAGTGCCTGGCCCACAAGAGTTACCCAGCCCACTCGTGGAAGGAACCACTGAAAATGTATAAATATAACCACAGAGTTGAGTGTGCGGTTGACAAACTATAGCCTGCGGGCCAATTCTGGCCCTCTGTTTGCTTTGTAAATAAAGCTTTATTGGCACATAGCCATGCCCTTTGGTTTACTTATTGTTTATGGCAGCTTCCCTATGACATTGGCAGAGGTGAGTAGTTGCAGCAGAGACCAGTGGCCTGCAAAGCTGAAAATATTTACTATCCTGCCCTTTACAGAAAAAGCGCTCTGTAATTCACAGGTTTGGTGGGTTAGACCTGCTCTCCCCAAGGCAGGGACTACTTACCCAGTTATCCAAGCCCTTGAAGTATATAGGGTAACTGACCAAGGGGATTGGAAGTGTTCATTCATTTTTATTCATTTGCACTTAAAGACCAATACTCAGTTCAGTTAATGAACAACTTTGGGTACCTATGGAAGAGTTTGGGTACATGAATCTATATTTTAACTGTAAATCTTACAAACTATAAATACAGATCAAGGATTTCCGATGGAAATTTAAGGTCCCTATTGAAATGTGTTTTAAGGGTGAAGGATGCTAGGGACATGCAGAGTTAGTATTTCAAAAAGTGAAATATTAATAGTTTTCGGATTGGGACGCCTGAGTGACCCGTTGGTTAGGCGGCTGCCTTCGGCTCAGGTCTTGGGCTCAAGTCCCATATCGGGAGGCTCCCTGCTTCTCCCTCTCTGCCCACGGCTCTCCCTGCTTGTGTGTGCGCTCTCGCTCTCTCTCTGCCAAATAAATAAATAAAATCTTTAAAAAGTAGTTTTGGTATTGATTACACGTTGAAATGATCATCGTTTGGATGTATTGATCCAACTGTTTGGATTAACCAACTATGTTATGAACTTGAAACTTAATTTTACTGTGTTCTGTGCCAACGTAGCTGCTAGGAATTTTCAGATGACACGTGCTGTTTCTATCTGACGGTGTGGGGTCCCAGCAGGGCCTGGGTGAGCGGCTGTTCTCCTGTGTGTAGTTGTGTGACCTCGGGCCCGTGACTCCGCCTCTCCCTGCCTCAGTTTCCTTATCTGCAAAAGGGGGTCAAGGCCCCGCCTCGCCGAACTGTTAGCAGGAGTCGATAAATTCAAGCATGCGAGGTGCTGAGAAGGGACCTCCGCGGACCCGGGGCCCCAGATTCGCGGTCTTTGCGCTGGTTTCCATCACGACCTGTAAGTCCACCCGTAAGAAATCCCGGGTTCTCCAAACCTGAGACACCGGGCGGACGCCTGCCTGGCGCTTTCCGGCCTCCGGCTTTCCTCCTCAGCCCTTTGGTCTGGTGATGAGAACAGCCCCCACTCTGCACACGAGGACGGAGAGGCTAATGAGGGGTTATGACTCAGCGTGCCCCTCGTGAGTCAGCCACCGGGGAGACAACGCCCCGTTTCCCTGCTCCAGGCGGGGGCTCACCCCTGGCCACCAGGTCACCTCCCCGTTACGTTTGCTTCTTCCTGGAGAGGTCTCTCTCTGCTTCCCTTTAAGGTCGGCTTTGGGAAGAAGAAGCAGGGGGTCTGGGAGTTGCAGCTCCTCGGCCAACTCCCCTCCCGCCTCCCATCCCCACCTCCTTCCTCCTCCTCCTCTTCCTCTACCGCCACCGGGGGCAATGAGTAAAGCCCTCGTGATATGGGTGTGGCCGGGGCGGGTGTGGGGCTGGGGGGAGGGGCGCTCTGATCCACCTCTTGGTCGATGCCCAGTGATTAGGACCTCATCCTCGGGGTGCCCGGCCTCCCTGCTCCCTGCGTGTCCGGGAAGTTCCAGGGAGGGGGGTGAAGACCCGGGATTTGCACCAGGGTCTTCAAGTGCCCCAAGGGAGGAGCGCTTGGCAGCGAGTGAGCTCCCTCCGTTTCCCCTAAAAGATGAAGGACGTTAGGGCTGAGAATTCATCATCCGTGTATCCATTTATCCCCATGGTCACTTTTTTGAACACCTGCTATGTGCCAGGTTTTGGGGACACAGGAGGGAACATGTTCCAATGGAGGGAGACAGTGGCCGAATAAAGTCATTTGCACATAAGCACATAAATAAGGAGGATGAAGAGACCGTGAGTAGAAAAATAAGAGGGAGGGCAGGGCCTGAGCTGCAGTGAGCAAGGCAGGTGAGGGCAGGGATGCGGTGGGCCTGTCCCAGGGGGAGAAGGCTGATGGTCAGGCCTGTGCCGGTCAGTCATTGGTGCTTCTAGAAGTTTCTGTGGGGGGGGGTCTGGGTGGGACATGAGTATGGATGGAACTAGGAGGCCTGGGGTGTCAGAGACACTGTTCTCCAAGCCTGGGATCTGGGGCTTGCTCTTAGCCAACCACAGAAAGGGGGTCCCCCAGTTTCAGGAGGATGGGCGGGCCCTGGGACCACGCCCCATGAGGGCCTTGAGTGAGCAGAGCCGGCCCACCCCCTCCTCTCCTGGCCCACCCCTCCCCCCACGTCTAGCCACCATCAGATCTTGGTGATTGCTTTATGGCTGGCTGGTCCAAGGGTCACAGGGACGCTCTCACAGGGAAAGGAGGCCTCCATTGGCTGAGGATGTGGTCATCCCAGCTTCCTTCCTGTGGCTGCGGGGAGGGGAGGGGGAGGATTGAGGGGGTGTCTCCTCTGGCTCCACCCCTAGAGCATTCTGGAAAGGAGCCCAAAGTATAGGGGTGCAGAGAAGTTTCCACGTCTCCAGATCCTGAATTAGTCCCGACCCTTCGTCCTTCACCTTCTGAATTGGTTTGCCAGGCTGCCGGAAGGAACCCCATAGGCGGGGTGGCTTAAACAGCAGAATTTACTGTCTCGCTGTCCTGGAGGCTGGAAGTCCAAGTTCCAGGTGTCGGTGGGGCTGCTTCCTTCTGAGGCCCCCCCTTGCCTTCTAGACCCATCTCCTCCCTGTGTCTCTGTCCGTATTTCCCCGTTTTGTACCGACACCTGTTATATGGGTCAGGGCTCACTCCAATGACCTCATTTTAACTCGATCACCTCTGTAAAGACCCTGTCTCCAAACACAGTGACATTTTGAGGTCCTGGGGGCTTGGGTTCCGACTTAGGAATGAGGGGGCACATGATTCAACCCACAACACCTTCTCAAAGCTGGTAGTCTCGGCCCGATGGTCATCTCCCTGAGAAGCCATCCTGAGCACCCCAGCCCGAGGCAGCCCCCACCTCGGTCATCCTAGCAGAGCGCCTGGGGGGTAGGGAGGGGCTCTGTTTATGTGTCCATGTTACCTGGTCACCCCAGGGAATTGGCTCTGTCTATTTTGGCCACTGATGGCCCCTGAACATCAAAGTGGCTCCAAACACGTTTGTGGAATGAACCCGTGTGCACCGTGGATCCCAGGATAACTGTGCCTGCTCTCGGCCAACTTGGGGTGTCAGCCTCATGGTCTCTCATCAGTTCATAACTGACTCTCCCATTTTGTGCACAGTGGCTTTCTGGACAGGGTGCCAGTCCTACCCCCAGCTCAGCAATAAACCTAGCTGTGACTCCACCTCACATCCCCCCCCCCGAGACTCTGTCTCCCCATCTGTGAAATGTGACGATTGACCTAAAGATTATACAACCCCCCCACAAGGCCAAACATGGGGGTTCATGTTTAACCCCAGGGAAAATCAGATCGGAAGGGGCATTCGATTGGAACTCTGGGCCCAGTTCAGGTACACGGAGAAGCCCACCAATCAGAGGCCAATCCCCTCCTACACAGGAGCGAGGTTGGCCGTGCTGAGAAGGGGATTCAGAAAATACAGCCCCTTGGCTCTTCTCACTGGGACCTGCTATGAATTTCCTCATAGAACTCCCTGCCCACAGTAGGCAGAACCTCAGATCCCTTAGAATCCCCAGGTTGGGGGATGCTGGAAAGACTGTTAAATCCCACCAAAGGTGGGATTTAATAACATTTATTTTTCACAGCTACCTTCCACTTGGGGCATCTGATATCAATCTCAAATTACCATCGGGTCACTTATTGTCTTTCTAAAATAAATTTAATGAAGAAAAAAACCAAAGTTCACAATAATGTGGAAGACTGTACTAAACTTTCCCCCTCTGATATACCTATCTTAAAAGGAAACATTATAACACTAGAGCAAATTAAAAAAAAAAAAAACCCACAGTATCTGATGCCTAAGATAGATGCAAAGGAAAATAAACAACGTTACTAAATTTTAGGCAGCTACTGTTGCCTGTGGAAGGTTCTGGATTAGGTGGCTCTTAAAAAGAGATTAACAAATAGATATTAGAGACACAGAAGCATCCTATCTGAGTATTTCTTGACGTAATCAGAAAATTTAAAAGAGGATTGAGGGGCACTTGGCTGATTCAGTTGGTGGAGCGTGCAATTCTTGATCTCATGGTTGTGAGTTCCAGCCCCACGTTGGGCGTAAAGATGACTTAAAAATTAAAAAAAAAATTTTTTTTAATTGGGGGATTGAAAAGAAAGCAGTCTCTTACCTTTCATTCATTTTATTTCGTGTGTGCTATGTGCCCGCAAGCATGCACGAGCTCATTTTGTGCATTGAAACCCCGACATACCCCATTCTCTTGGACTTTCTTTGTCCAAAGAAAACCACGCCATCCCTTTAGGCTCAGCATCTGGATCTAAGCATGCAATCTAATAAAAACCACAGCCAAGGGGCGCCTGGGTGGCTCAGTGGGTCAAAGCCCCTGCTTTTGGCTCGGGTCATGATCTCGGGGTCCTGGGATCGAGCCCCGCATCGGGCTCTCTGCTCAGCAGGGAGCCTGCTTCCCCGTCTCTGCCTGCCTCTCTGCCTACTTGTGATCTCTCTCTCTGTCAAATAAATAAATAAAATCTTTAAAAAAACAAAAAACAAAAGACCACAGCCAATATCTATCTGTCTGTCTCTCTATCTATCTATCTATCTATCTATCTATCTATCTATTTATCTATCTAAAGTAGGCTCCACGCCCAGTGTGGAGACCAATGCAGGGCTTGAACTCACGACCCTGAGATCCAGACCTGAGCAGGGAAACCAAGACTAGGAAGCTTCCCGGAGCCACCCAGGTGCCCCCTCCAGCTAATAGTCATTGATCCCTCACTATGCCAGGCCCTGTGTTGAGCGCACATGTAAACTCCATCCTTCAGAAACCTCAGTGAGTGGGGGCTTTGCCGATACCCATTTTACAGAGGAGGAAACTGACATGCCGGGAGCAGGGGACGGGAGGGGATGTCTCTTGTCCAAAGGTGTACAGGCAGTTTGTACGTGGCAATCCCGAGATTCCAGGCAGTGATGCTCTTGAGTGGCAGTGTTCCCGGTGATGTCAAGCACGATGGTCATGTGACATCTCGGCCACAGCCCTCTGGCTTCAATCCCAGCCCCTCCTCTTGCAGGTGGTGTGATCCGGGGCAAGTTGCTTGGCGTCTCTGTGCCTCGGCATTCTCCTCTCCAAAATGGGGATAACAGTACAGACCCAGCGAGCTCCTACCTGCAGCAGTGCCATACCAAGGACGGAATGGGGGAAGCAGCCCACTGAAGGTCCTAGCCACAGAGGGGCACACTGTCTAAAGAAATTTCCAAAAAATTATAATAAACCCTATTGTATGATCTGTGTTTTTATTATATCTGTGCACGGGCGATTCTGAATAACGTCAATAACATAAGAATATTCCCCCAAAGAAATCTCGCATCAGTCTAAATAGGGGGTCGGCAAACTTTTCCTATCAAG
>JAQQSY010000438.1:0-16522 GCA_028646535.1 Procyon lotor | reverse complement strand
CTGGATGCCCTGCTCGTCCATACAGTTGTTGCTGAGGTCCAGCTCCCGCAGGCTGCGGTTGGTCAGCAGGAGCGAGGCCAGGCTGGCGCAGCCACCGTTGGCCACATCGCAGTCCCCCAGGCTGGGTGGAGACAGGGCACGGGTCAGGACAAAAGGGCCCCAAGCACAGGGGACAGGGCGTCCGTGCATCACGGGGTCCGCAGCACACCGCGCATGGAGCCCCGGGGTCGTGCCCATCCCCCGGACCTCAGGCTTGGGAGCTCAGGGGGTTCCCACCGTGGCTCCAGGCCGACATCCCACCAGAGACAACAGGCGCACACAGCTCCTCACCACAGGCACAGTGGTCACACCGCCCTAAGGCTGGCCTGGCCTGGGCTCAGGGCCCCAACCTCCCTGGACAGACGGGGGAGGGCACCAGAGAGCCGTGTCCGACCCCTCACGTCCTCACCGCTGCGCGCTGGGAGCTGGCCGGCGGGTGGAGGGTCGGCTGCCGCGGAGGCAACCAGGGGTGCAGGTACGGGGTGCACAGAGGCTCTGGCTCTCCAGAGTGAGGACCACAGAAAAGGGCAGCCCCACCCCCCCACCCCCACAGGCGCGGCCCAGTGTCCCCAAAAGCCGCAAGGAGAAGCAGAGACCAAGAAGCAGAAAACAGACAAAACACCTACAACAGAAGTGAACGACTGAGGAGACGCGGCCGGACGGAGGAAGGGAGACTCCGGAGGGCGGGGGTGGGGGGGGGGTGGGGGGTGGGGGTGGCCGCGGGCCCGGCCCGGCGGCGGCTGCGGTGGGCTCCCGAGCGCTCCGGGGGAAGACGACACTGGAACTGCCGCGTCAGCGCGACCAGGCGTCCGGCCCCAGGAGGGAACCAGGACCCGCTGGAGGCCAAGTACACGTGCCCCGCAGGACGCTGCAGGACCCCGCAGGACGGCGCAGGACCCCGCAGGACCCGTCAGGACGCCGCAGGACCCCGCAGGACCCGTCAGGACCCCACAGGACCCGTCAGGACCCCGCAGGACCCGTCAGGACCCCGCAGGACCCGTCAGGACCCCATAGGACCCCACAGGACCCGTCAGGACCCCGCAGGACCCGTCAGGACCCCATAGGACGCCACAGAGCCGGGCTGGCGGCGAGGTCAGGGGCGCGCCCGAGGAGGTGAGCTGGCCCCCGCGACTCCGAGCCCCCCGCCAACCCCGGGCTGCTCACCAGAGCACCTGCAGCGCGACACCGGGCTCGCGCAGGCCCTGGCAGAGCCCCTGGACACCCGCGTCCCCAAGCTTGTTGTTGCTCATCTGCAGCTCCTGGAGGTGCTTGTTCTGGGCCAGCATCGCGCTGAAGTGGGGGCAGCTCACGGCCGTGAAGCCGCAGGTCTTCACCCTGGGGACAGGCGGCATCCGGGCACAAGCTCTGGAGCGCTCTCGGAGGCCCCTGTGGGCCGGCGCAGGAACCCCAACCCCTGCCTCCCAAGAGCCAGCGCCCCGCCCCGCCCCCCTCGCGGAGGCCCCTGTACCTCCAGGGTCCCCGGCACCCGCCCCGCCCTCAGGCACAGAAGCCGCCCGGCCCTGGGCTCGCGCATCGGCGGGGTCCCCTGGGGCCCCACTCACCACAGGGACTGCAGCTGGCAGCCCGGCTCCAGCAGGCTCTCACACAGCAGCCGGGCCCCCTCGTCCCCCAGCGCGTTGCCCGCCAGGCTCATCTCCTTGAGGCTCGGCTTGGCCCTGACGACGCCGCACAGGTCTCTGCAGCCCGCGGTGGTGATGTCACAGTCCCAGAGCCTGCACGCCCAGGGCACAGACAGGCCGCTGCAGGGCTCCTCCACCTCCTCCTCGGACCCCCTCCACTGGCCGGGCCCGCCCCGAGGGAGCAGGCGGGGGGCGCACTCACCACAGGACCCTGATCTGGCAGCTGGGCTGCAGCAGGCTGGAGCACAGCACAGCGATGCCCTGGTCGCCCAGCTTGTTGTCCCCCAGGTCCAGCTCCTGCAGTGAGGGCTTGGCAGCCACGACCCCACACAGGTCCTCACAGCTGGCCACCGTGAGGCCGCAGTTCTCCAGCCTGGGGACACAGGAGGGCCGGCTGGGCTGGGGGCCCGCGGCGGCACCCGCCCTCCCGCGCCCTCCCCAGCCAGGCCCGGCGCTTACTTGAGCACCTCCAGCTGGCAGGCGGAGTCCACCAGGCCCCGGCACAGCACCCGCGCGCCGGCCTCGCCGATCTCGTTGTTGCTCACCGAAAGCTCCTTGAAGTGCCGCTTGGCCCTGAGCGCCGAGGCCAGGGGCCCGCAGCTGGCGGCCGTCAGGTTGCAGTACTCCACCCTGGGGGGGGACAGGGGTCAGCAACTCCAGCCGAGGGGGCGCCGCAGGGCTGGGACCGCGCAAGCCTCCTGGACCGCGGGAGCCCCGCGCCCGGGAGGCCCTAGACCCGGGACAGAGACGCCAGCCTCTCCGGGCTCCGGCCCCGCCTCCCTCGCTCGCTGGGCCCGTTGGCACTCGCGGTGGGCTTCCAGGCCCGCTCTCGGCGTCGGCCCCGGCGCCTGGGCAGCACCCAGGAGGGCCGGCCATAGGTCTCCGAGAGCCCAGGGTAGGGGGGCGGCCGGTCACACACTCACTGCAGCTTCTCCAGGTGGCACTGGGGGTCCAGGAGTCCCTCGCAGAGCAGCTGCAGGCCCGCGTCCTCCAGCGGGTTGTTGTTGAGGTACAGCTCCCGCAGGGTGGGCACGGAGCGCAGCACGCTGGGCAGGGCCCCGCAGCCGGCCTTGGTCAGGTGGCAGCTCTGGAGGCTGGAGCAGAGCCACGCCGGCCGTCAGCACGGCCCTGTCAGCTCTGGCCAAACCCGTAGCCAGGGGAGCCCACCAAGCACAGCCCCGTAGGAGGGCTTGCGCTGCCTCCTCTGGCCGGGGCTCTGGGGTCTCCGGGCCCAGGACAGAGCGCAGGCGGGGTGCTGACAGAGCACCACGAGGCCGTGCGTCCAGGAATGACAGGGGGGCTGTGGCGCGAGCACCCCCCACGGGGGAGCAGGGGCCTGGGCCGAGGCAAGAAGGGCCCCGCGCTCTGGGACTGTCCGGGGTGCAGGTGCAGGCCTGAGCGGGAACCGCGGCACGGCCCCAGGATCGCGTGGGTCCCACCAGCTCACCTGAGCTTCTGGATCTTGCAGGTGGGGCCCTGCAGGCCCTGGAGCACCAGGTGCACCCCGCCATCGCCCAGCTCGTTGATGCCGAGGCTCAGCTCGGTCAGGGAGGGGTTGGCCTGGAGGGCAGAGCGGATGTCCTCACACCGCCCCTCCGTGAGGCCGCAGTCGTCCAGCCTGTGGACGGGACACCGAGTCACTTCACACGGCAGGTCCTGGCCCGTTTGTGGGCCGAGAACTCAACCTGGGGGGCTGGGTCCTGGCTGGCTCCATCAGAGGAGCACGTGACTGTCTCTTGATTTCAGCGTGGTGAGTTCAAGCCCCCTGCAGGGCGTAGAGGTCACTTAAAAAATAAACTTAAAAAAAGAGGGGCGCCTGGGTGGCTCAGTCGTTAGGCGTCTGCCTTCGGCTCAGGTCATGATCCCGGGGTCCTGGGATCGAGCCCCGCATCGGGCTCCTTGCTCGGCAGGGAGCCTGCTTCTCCCGCTACCACTCCCTCTGCTTGTGTTCCCTCTCTCGCTGTGTTTCTGTCAAATAAATAAAATCTTTAAAAAAAAAAAAAAGAAGAAACAGGGATGTGTGTAGATCATCTCTCGAGGCTTTTGCTGCAGGCCTGGCACACCCACGGAGGCACGTGTGGGGCCCGTGCTCTCCCCGCTTTCCCGCGCGGCACAGTCCGCGCACGAAAGCCCGTCTAGCTCCACAGGAAAACCGAACCGAGGAAGTGCTGGGAAAAGGACCCTGCACCTCAGAGGGACACAGGCGGAGGGCGCACCAGGGATGCTGCCGGTGACCCAGGACGGAGGCCGCCCGATCGGGTGAGCACCCCACCACGGGTGGCAGAGAAGCTGCTCTTGCTCACAACAAAATAACAAAGGATAAATGCGGAAGCAGCGAAAAAATTAAAAACCCCAATTAGGCAAACCCCACGGATGGATGACAAAATCAGCACCCAGAAGTCTGAGCAGCCTCACGGCACCTGCCCAAGATGTCTGTCAATTACCAAGTGCAAACGATGACTTCAGAGTAGAGAACAGGCGGCCACGGTGACCTTTGGGGGGACCCCGTGGTGCCACGGTGGCGGCCAGGATACAGTATGCCAGGCGTCCCCCACAGCACCTCTGTGCAGCCCCCTGGGAATCCTGTCTCGGCCGTCACAGGATGTCTCCAGAGCCTGAGCCAACTCAAGAGCCAGGGGGCCGCAGACAAGGAGGGATGGGGGGCCGCAGAGACGGGGGGGGGAACGACACGTGGAGGTCAGTGCCAGGGGGCCGCAGAGACAGGAGGGCCCGGGGACACGTGGAGGTCAGTGCCGTGGGGAAACCTGCACAGACCCGGGCCCAGGGCAAGGACACCAGCGGCAGAGCGGGTGCCGTCGGAGTCCAGGGCTCCCCAATAAACCCACCACTATCTTCCAATAAGTAAAAAAGAGAAAGAGCAAGCAGGCACTCATCTCCTGCCTGTCAACCCTGGGGAACCCGGGGGTCTGAGCAGCTCAACAACAACACCCAGTCTTAACTCTGTTTTCCAGCCCACCGCCCGGCGGGGACGGCGGAAGGGCCACGAGCGCCTGTCCCCGGAGCCTCCGCGCCAAGCCCGGCCGCCCCGCCTGAGCCAGGAAGAGGTTGGTGTTTCCAAACAGTGGGAAGAAAGTACAGTAACACCCGGTGCCGAGTGAGAATCATGTACAGTTTACACGGAGCCCGGAAGCACGGTTCTCTCGGGGCACAGCGCAGGGCCCCGCGGCTCCCCACACCACCCCCCGCGCGGCCGTCCTACCTGACCACCTCGCACCGCCGGATCAGGGGCAGCAGCTCGGTCCACCGCGCGTCACTCAGCTCCTGGCACTGGATGTTGAGATTCATGGTTGGAGCCCAGGTGTTTTCTAGACGGAATGCGGAGGGAGGGCATCTCAGCCACGCTCTCAGCGTCTGCTAGGCCAGCGATCCAGCAGATGGAAGAAGTCCTAACGGGACCCCCAAGGGCGGGCGCGCTGGGGTTCCAGAAGCCACAGACACCCCCCCACCCCCACCCCCCGGCCAGTGGCCTTCCCTTCTCCACCTCAGCCTCCAGGAGCGCAAATCGGGCAGGCAAGGGGAGGCTGAGGCCACCCCGGACCAGAGCGTGGGGACACAGCTGTGGGAACAAGCAGTCAGCGCTCGGCCTCCTACACTCATTACGGGCCCGGCCTTCCCAGGAGGGCCCGGCCGGCGCCGCCCACCGGAAGCCGCTGTCTCCCACTTGCCCGGGCGGCACCCCAGTGTAGGGACCCCAGCCGCTGGGGCACAAGGGCCGGCAACCTGGGCAGTGTCGCAGCCCCCCTAGCATTTGAGGGGCGTGGGCCTGAGGTGCTGTGAGAACCGTCGGCCTCACGGCCCGAAGCAGCTGGGGGGGGGGCGCAGGCGCTCGTGGGCAGCTCACAGTGGTCAGGGGCCCTGGAAAGGGCTGAGGAGGTAAAGCGGGGACCCCAGGCCCACGGGCCTGCACTCCAGTGGTGCACCCACGGGTGGCCGCTCGGTGTCTGTGTCCACAGTCCCTGTCTGGGGGGGCCGGGGACCCCACCCAGGCCAGAGCGCGTCCTCCGCCCTGCCCTGGGTCAGCGAGTCTGGCATGGCAGCAGGTCAAGGCCCCGAAAGCCCTCAGGGGACAGGGACAGCGTGGCGCCCCAAGGAGTGATTAACTGTCTACGGAGAGCAGGGCTTTAGGTGGGCGCTGAGTGTGCCCGGGGTTCCTGAGGCCCTGCAGGCGGCCGGAGGAGAGAGCATCCTGCTGGGATGGAGGCAGGGAAGGGAGCTGTGTGTCTTCAAGTGCAATCAGAAAGCCCGGGAAGGAGTCACACCCGGAAGCAGTGCCATTCGGCTGCCCTTTAGAAAGTTCGGGACAGACACGATGACTCAAGCCACGTGAGGCTCCTGGTTTCCCGGGAATACTGCCTCATTTGTGTTCCTGGCCGTGCCTAGCGGGGCCTGGCCTTGCTGAAGGGAGGACTCCCCGCCTCCACCCAGGCCAGTTCCGAGCCCACAGCCGGTGGGGGCGCCCGCAGACCAGGAAAGGCTCTGAGTGCCAACCAGCAGGCAAGATCCACAATGCACAGCCTAACTGAGGAGCCAGTGGGAAAAACTGAGGGGAGGAGGTCTCCGAAACTGGCCAGGTCGCACAACCAACAAAAGGAGGAACCCAGAGTCTGCCCAGCCCACAGCCCCAGGCCACGGGGGCGAGAGCCAGGCCCGCCCCCTCCCGGAAGCCCAGGGTGTGGTCAGTAAATCCCCGACTCCGAAATCCTTAGTCATCATCCCTGGAAGAGGGGCTGGGAGGGGCGAGTTCAGGGGTACCCTCCCCCCCCCCCCGTGGAGTCTGCCATGGGAGGAGGGCTCTCCCGAGGTGATCTGAGGTTAAGAAGGAGGACAGGAAAGCCAGAGGGAGCAGCTGAGCGCAGCGCCCACCTGCCCTGGGCTGGACCAGCCCCTGGGGGAGACCTCTTGGTTGGTCCTTGGGACCACTTGAGCACTTCTTAACCTCTACGCGTCCGGGATCCCTTCGAGAACCCCATGAAACTGATGACGCCCAGGAAAGACGCCGCCGCGTCTCACTGCTTCTCCCGGAATCAGGACCCCCGGCAGCTGGGCTGCTCCCTAAGGTCCCAAAAGGGCACCTCATGCTTGCACGTGTGAGAACGGGCCGCGCCCCAAGGACAGGAGCAGGGTGGCGGCGCCCTCGGCCTGGGCCCACCGGGCGGGACCGGAAGGCAGAGGGGCGTCCCGGGCCCACTGAGCCCCAAGCCAGGCGGCGCGGGACGACGCGGTTACCTGCGCGAGGCGCGGGGGGCGGCCAGGGGCGCGCCGGGGTCCGGCCGAAGCCGCCCAGGGCCGCCACCAACCTCCGCGCGCGCCGGAGATTGCGCATGTGTCCCGGGCGGCGCGGGGTCCCTCTGCGAGGGAGCGGCCGCGGGGACCTCGCGCGCAGGGACCCCCTCCGCCACCCCCGCTCCCCGCGACCCGCGCAGCTCACCTGCCGCCGAGCCTCCACTTCCGCTGGGCCTGGGCTGCCGAGCGCCCCACGTCCCGGGGCGGGGCCGTGCGCTGGGCCGGGCGGCAGGCGGGGCGAGGGCCCGGGCGGAGCGCAGAGGACCCGGGTGACCCGCCCGCGCCCTCCCTCCCCCCAGGGCTCATCAGCCGCGTCCCGGGCCGTGTGTTTCTTGGAGACGGCAGTCTTCGGAGCGAGGGCTGCGCACGCAAAACTCAACTCAAGCACTTGCATTACAAGAAAGAGAGAACCCGGCTGTCGGGGCTTCGGCTGCAAGACCGGAATTCTGCCGGTTAGGAAAACCACTACCGGCGGGGAAAGAGCTTCAAGGGTACCTTACGTCCTGTAAACACGCGGAACAAGACACTGTTTGAGAAACCCCTGCGGGGGGCCTGGGGGCTTCCTGCATCACTCTGCCTGACTAGGTCACCCCGCGGGGCCGGCACATTGGAGCTCGTGTGTCCACTCTCCCGCGTGCAGGGACTGAGGTTGTTCACGGACTTGCACACTCGCTGGGGCAGGGATGCTGGTTCCGTTAGCACACAGGCATTCACTACCTCCAGGCTCACCCAGCACCTACTGAGTGCCAAGCACCATGCCGCGCGCTAGCGCTACATCGGAGAGCGGAGAGCGAGGCAGAGCAAAGGCCTCAGGCCCCACGGGGCTCACAGTCCAATGTGGGGAATGCATGAAACCCAAAAGTAAATCAATAGCATTTAGAATGTGCAAAGTGCAAGGCAGGGGATAACGCTGGATAAAAACGAGTCGGGAGTGAGTGCTGGAGGGACAGGACAGAGGGCAGGTAGGTCTCCCGCCCGTGCCAGCACGGGTCTGGTGGCTGAGGCCCCAAGGCTGTGGCAGGCTGGGAGGGAGGCGCTGCTGCTCAGTTTCATCCACCCGGTGCTCACTGCAGACCTGACATAACCTTGGTGACCGAGGGCAGCACAGTTCGGGTGGGGGAGGAGGGCCTGGAGGTAGTGAATGCCTGTGTGATGACGAACCAGTATTCCTGCCCCAGCGGGTGTGCAAGTCCGTAAACAACCTCAGTCCCTGCACACTGACCTTTCTTTGGGGAAATAAAGTGAGGGTTATTCCATCTGGGGAGAATATTTGACCGGGTCAGTCCTTGCTTGGGTGACTTGCTGGGCGCCAATGGACAAGGAGGTCTGGGCTACCAGTGCGGGGCCAAGGGGCCCAGAGAACCCAGTGGAATCAGAGAGTGGGGCCAAGACAGAGGCGACCACCCCCGAGCCCCCATGAGCTCCTTAGAGCAGATCAAGTTGTGAAGTTGAAAAGTCGAGTGCAGACCATGAGCAGCCACCTTGATGCAGGAAAATGAGGGTGGCGCTGGGTCTCCGGCAGAAGCTACTGAGCCTGCGGGGGGCTGGGGACGGGGTGAAGCAGAGGCGTGGGCGCAGAGGGGCCTCTGGTGCGACAGAGCTCCAGCCGCCTCTCACGTGATTCCTGTCTTCTTCAGGGAAATACTCAGAAACAGCACTGCCGGGTCGTACGACATTTTTACTTTTTGAGGAAGCTCCACTTTCCACCGTGGCTGCACCCATTTTCATCCCCACCAACAGTGCATAGGGTTCCCTGTGCTCCACATCCTCACCAGCATTTGTTGTTTGTGGTGTTGATTTTAGCCATTCTGACAGGTGTGAGGTGATGACTCACTGTGGTTTTGATCTGTATTTCCCTGATGATGAGTGATGACCTTTCCTGTCTGTCGGGACATCTGTATGTCTTTGGAGCAATGTCTGTTCAGGTCCTCTGCCCATTTTTTCTAACTTTTTTTTCCTTAAGATTTATTTATTTAGAGCAAGCGAGCAAGCACGGGGAATGAGGGTGGGGCAGAGAGAATCTCAAGCAGACTCCACAGTGATGTGGGGCTGGATCCCATGACTGAGATCATGACCTAAATCAAAACCAAGAGTTGGGAACTAAACCAACTCACCACCCACGCACCCCTCCTCTACCCATTTTTTTTTTTAAAGATTTTATTTATTTATTTGACAGAGAGAGAGACCACAAGTAGGCAGAGAGGCAGGCAGAGAGAGAGGGGGAAGCAGGCTCTCCACCGAGCAGAGAGCCCGATGTGGGGCTCGATCCCAGGACCCTGAGATCATGGCCTGGGCCGAAGGCAGAGGCTTTAACCCACTGAGCCACCCAGGTGCCCCTCCTCTACCCATTTTTAATCAGATTAGTTGTTTTGGGCTTTTTGGTTTTTTGGTATTGCATTGCATGAGTTCTTTATATATTTCAGATATTAACCCCTTATTAGATATGTCATTTGCAAATACGTTCTCTCATTCCATAGGTTGCCCTCTCATTTTGTTGATGGCTTCCTTTGCTGTAAGAGATGATTTTTATCCCATGAGCAGTATGTACTCTTTGTAGAAAAACTAGAAGATAGAAATAAGAAAATGGAAAGCCCAGAGTGCCTAGGTGGCTCACTCAGTGAAGCCTCTGCCTTCAACTCAGGTCATGATGCCAGGGTTCAAGGGGAGCCTGCTTCTCCCTCTCCCTCTGCCACTCCTCCTGCTTGTGCTCTCTCACGCTCTCAAACTAAATCTTAAAAAAAAAAAAAAAAAAGGAAAGCCCTAAAGTGCCCAGGTTCCA
The DNA here is from genome assembly GCA_028646535.1 of Procyon lotor. NCBI lineage: Eukaryota > Metazoa > Chordata > Mammalia > Carnivora > Procyonidae > Procyon > Procyon lotor. The sequence goes on along the minus strand of JAQQSY010000438.1, from coordinate 6,760 downwards.
GAGACAAAGGCTCTGACATGTCTGTATGTGCTCCTAGTCCCCTGTACACACATTTTTAAAAAATAAGAAATATTAGTAATGGTAGGTAGAATAATGATCAAAGATGATTATGTCCAAATTCCTACCTTACACGGCAAAGGGGTCTTTGCAGATGTGACTAAGTAAGGGTTCTGAGATGGAAAGATTGCCCTGGATTACTTGGGTAAGCCCAAGTAGTCATGAGGGTCCTTACAGAAGGGAGGCAAAGGTCAAAATCAGAGAGATGTGACAAAGGAAGCACAGGGTTGGAGGTTGGGCTGGGCTCTGAAGATGGAGGAAGGCAGTCCCTACAGGCTGGAAAAGGCCAAGAAGCAGATTCTCCCCTGGAAACTCCGGAAGGAACCAGGCCTATGGGTACTTTAACGCCCTAACGCCCCTTTCCCACTTCTGATCTCCAGAACTGTGAAATAAGAAATCTGTGACAACACGTTACAGCAGCAGTAGGAAACTAATGCATTATGAACTGCTATGTTTTACACTTAAGGACAGTTATCTACAATGTATATGTAAATATACAGATACACTAATCAATACGTAACACCGTGTAACTTTGTAAAAAATTCATGTTTTTTAAAAGATTTTATTTACTTATTTGACGGAGAGAGAATGCGCGAGCAGCGTGAGCGCAGCAGGCAGAGGGAGAGAGAGAAGTAGACTCCTTGCCCGGCGGGGAGCTCGCTGTGGGGCTCCATCCCAGGGCCCTGGGATCATGACCCGAGCCACCCAGGGACCCCAGTCTAAATTTTGATGGTCACATCGTGCAACTGTCTGAACGCGGCCAATCTGCGCAGGGTGACAGAATGCTTTCAGATTTGTCAGGCTTTACGGCATATTCTCCCACGTGGTTACTTCCTGGTCCACCGTCCCAGAGAGGGGCTTCCCTGGTTCTGAGGTCCTTCCAAGACACTGCCCAGCTGCCCTCCTGAAACGCTGCGAAGTCCACCAGCTTCCCCCACACTCGCGCGCCCCCAGGCCTGCGTGCCAGGTACGCCAGCCCAACAACGCAAAGCGCCTGGGGCCCCCCTTCTAAATTTCAGCTAACCCCCCCGCGGTGCTGTCCTATTTACGTTTTCGTCTTCCCACGTGAGCTGCCCACCCAGCTCTCGCCAGGGCTCTCGGGGGCCCCGACACGGGCAGAGCTGCCCGCGGGGAGACGGCCATGCCCAAGGCCCAGCACCCTGGGCGGCGACGCGCGAGAGCCCTCTCCCAGGGCTGGGAGCGCTTCTCCCGGGGGAGCTGTTCTTTGGGGAATAAGGGCCGAGAGTTACCCAACCTGGGGGGAAACGTCGGCCTGGCCGGCCCTTGCTTGCGTGCCTTGCCGGGCGCCAGCAGACCGCGGGATCAGACCGGACCTCGAGAAGGTGCGCACGCAGACCCCGCAGGCGCGCGCACCCAGCGCCCCAGCCCAGCGACTCCCAGCATGCCCCGGAAGGCAGGCAGGCAGGCGGCAGGTGCGCATGCGCGCCGGCGCACTTGGACGCTCTGACGTCACCGGCACGCGCCGACCCCCAGCCTCCGCGCCCCGCCCCGCCAGCCCCCACTCCCGCCGTACCCCGCTCCTCCTCCCCCTGCATCCTACTCTCTAGTGTCGCTTCAAGAGCGCGTGTCTGTCCCGGGCGGCATGGCCGCAGGAGGGCCCGGCGCGTGTCCACAGGCGACCCGACCAAGGTCGGCGCCGGTAAGAGAGGACCCCGGCACGGACCGCAGGCGCTACTGACCTCCAGACACGGACCGGGGTTGGGACAGCTCACTTCCGACAGGGGCGGGGCCTGGCGGGGTGCGTTCTTGCTGCAGGCGTCGGGACGGGCTTCGGGGCGGGGCCTGGGCGTCGGGGGCGGGGCCTCGCGCGGGGCGGGCGTCCGCTCTGCGGGGCGGGGCCTCCCAGCTCCCACGTGGCGGAGGGCGGAGCGGTGGTCCAGGTGCGGCCCCCCCACCCCCCGCGGCCCGCCTGGCCGGGTGCCTCGGGCGTCCGGCCCAGGCGGTGACATTCACGTGACGGGGCTGGGGGCTCGGTCGGGCGACTTGGAGCCAGGGCTGGGGCTGGACCCGGTGGAGCTGGGCCGTACGCACGGGCAGACGGGCACGAGGGTGAATTCGTAGCCAAGGAAGTGGTATCGCTAAGGCCTCGTCCGTAACCTTGGCGATGGCTCGGTGCTGACACTGTCCAGAAGTCTGAGTGCACGCGTTCGGTCCGCTCTTCTCGTGGAGCCCTTTGTGCCCGGCTGGGTCGTAGGCGCTGAGCCGACCGGGCAGCAATCCCTGGTGCGGGGAAGCCGGGGTGCGGGCCTGGGAGGGGGACCGGGCGGGGAGGGGCGCGGCGCGTGTCCGCGGAGGGAGCGGGGCGCCCAGCCCGGGGGATGGAAACGTGCGACCGAGCAGGGGAGGAGAGGTCCGCAAGGAGCGAGGGGACGGTCCTCCAGGAGCCGGGTCCTGCCGGAGCAGCACTTCTGCTTCAAGTGCCGTTTTAATAGAAGCCGTTTAATTATACCACTCACTTTCCTGCTCTCTAGCCACAGGGTGCTGTCCGCGTGATTAACTTCGCTAAAATTATTTCCCACGCTTTGGGAGCCCTTCTGTGGGCCCGCGTCACTGCGGGTGCCTGGAGGAAGGAGGGCTGAGCCAGGCCAAGCTGGTCACCCTCAGCCGCAGGTCGGGGCAGCACAGGTCACCGGGCGTCCAGGTATCACACAGCTGGGCTGTTCAGAGGAGGGAGAAGAGACCTCCATGGATTAGAATGTGCCTGCCGCCTGATGTGCCCAGTCCTGGGGTCCCTGTTTTGGTTAATTTCTTCATGTTTAATGGGAAATCCTAGCCAAAGACTGTTGGAACTGTGCCCACAGTGGGTAAATGTCTGAGCGCACATTGGAAATGTTCTTACACGAATAAACCTTATGAACTTTGGTACATAAACATTATGACTTAAATTTTGGATGCTTATCAACGAAAAAGTTGTGAACTAGTCCCCAGTTCTCAGAATTGACATTTTGGCAGATGAAGTTTGCAAATAAGGGAAGCACATGCCAGAGTCGATCATTAGATTGTAGCGAAGTACACTTTCTCTGGTTGTGCACAGGCCCGAGCCAGCTGACCTGGGGTGGCCCTTCCCCACGGGACCGGCTCGGTCACTTTTGTCTGGACACTAGTGTCTGGACACTCCCTCTGGGCGGCAAGGATCCCGGACACGACGCAGGTAAATGCTGACACACAGCTCCAAATACTGATTATGCAAGTGGACGCAGCAAAAACGGGGCACTTTGAGTTGGAATCTGCTATGAGGGTTAGAATTCGTCACTGGACACCGGAGGGGCTCCCCTGGGCTGACTTGAGCACTGGCTCCCTCGCCCACCACAAGAGTTACAGTTTTGGGAAAGCTGCTAAAATGGTCTACTTTCATTTTATTTTCTATGCCCTAACCTCTTACATTTGTCTCCTGAAATTCTGGTAAGGATAAAGAGAACTATTGAAAACAAATATTTGGGGCTGTTTGGTCCCCTTTGTGACATCCCACAGGGGTGTGAGGACCAGTGAGGAGCGTGGGGGAGGTGTTGTCGACCTTGAGACACCCCGGGAAGCCAGGCATGGAGGCGACCACCAGACATGTGGCTGAACCCCCTCCCAGACAGAACGTGGCACAAGGCAGGCCACGCGGGACTCATGGGAAGCGACATCTTTATCTTTACACTGAGTTCAGCCGATGTGGGATTTGGGATTTGTGGTATATAGAAGTACCCCAGGCTCCCTTCGTCCCCTCCTAGAAGGACCGCTCCCGCGGACCTCCAGCGGGCAGTCTGTCTGCCCGATCCAGCCCCTTCCCACCTGCCCGGGTGCTTCAGGCCCCCCGAACTACATGTGTCCGGAAATGGAGCGCCTTTGGGTCGTTTTGCCTTTTCTTCAATGCCTGTTGCAGCATTCCAACCCAGGGGGTCTCGGGAGACAGGGACAGAGGGTCCGAAGAGAGAAACCCCAGGATGCGTTTGTGAGATGCTGCCCAGGGGTATCGTTGGCTGGAATCCCTCCTCTACTCTACTTCTGTAAATATATTCCTTTATAAAATACCGTGTTTATTGAAATGTAAGACGCGTGCAGAACAATGCCCGTCGTGCATATAAACCACCCCAGCGGTCATGTAATCGATAGTTGGTAACTTACGCCAGAGACGGCCACGTGGGTTTTGTCCTCAGGTTTGGCACCCTCTGATTTATGGGCTAAGTTCTGTCCTTTGGCAGCAGGAAGTTCTCGCTGGAGCAGGTGTAGGGGAAGTTGTGCATACCCTCTTCGGGCTCGCGCTCCTTGCCACGAGTGAGAGGACTTGGCTTTATGTTGGTGGTTTCAGTCACACACTAAGGAAGAAGCCAGTCGAGGGGACAGCGTGGGCTTCGGAGTCCTGTGTCCTGTGCTGGCACGTGGTCTCAGCGCAGGGATGACATTCTCTTCCCTCCTGCACATAAACACTGCACAGATTTGGCGTTCCTCTGGGACCCCAGGTCAGACGCTAAACAACGCTGCCAACAGCAGCCTGCCCACGGGAGCGCACAGCTGTGCGGTAGTGGGCACCAACGGCCTCGGTCCCTTACCTCGGGGAGGCCACTTTGTACGGGGAATGCTTGCACTCACAGGGTAGGGAGGAAAGCACGTGCAAAGGCACAGGGGTTTAAAATAACCCCTCCTCTGATCTCTGCTTCCACAGGCTCATTTTTGCCTGTTTTTAAGCTTTAGATAAATGGAATTATATTACCTGTTCTCTCCTTTGCTGAACAGCCGTGCAAGTGAGTGACGGCCATCCATTTCATTGCGAGCGGCTGTGGGCTAGTGGTGTCCCCGCTATGTCTTCTACTGTGTGCATATACCTTCTTGGTGTACAGCTAAGTGTTTCCCAAAGAGTAGGTTTGGGCTCGTTCGCGTAGCAATGCTATGAACACGCGTGTCCTTTGCCGAGTGCATGTGAGCGTTTCTCCTGAGTGTGTACCTGGGAGGGTCGTTTGGGTACCAAGGCTGTGGAGGCCCCTTAATGTGAGTTGGGAAATGTTGCCGCATTTTCTCTCTCTTCAAAGCCTTGTGTAATATTCGTGCTAACTATTCCTTAAATGTCTGTTGAAGCCCATTAGCGAATTCTTTGTTTTCTTCTTAAGAAGCTTTTACATCAGGGACTCTGTTTCCTTAGTACTTCTAGAACCATTCAGAGTTTTCTATTTCTTTCCGTGATGGTTTTTGTAATACAAATGTCAGTCATGTCAGGCTTGTGAATTTTCGGTTAAAATCTACATCTTTGGTGGATTCTTTTGTCAACCATTTTAAGGGAGGAATATTGACTCTCCAGCCCCGATTGTGTGTGTTTGTCCTTTCAGCCCTGTTAGGGTTGTGCTTTTCTGCGTCTAGACTGTGTCGAGAGCCCCATGTCTTCAATCACCGTAGCGTCCCGACAGACAGACTCTTTACCCTTAGAGATGCTCCCCCTGTGCCAGGAAGCCCCGAGCCACAGGGGGCCTAGAAGACCCAGGACCACACACCAAATACACACCAACCCCCCCAACCCAGGATCGCGTGCTCCATGCCTGCTCTCTTGCACGTGCCCCCTGAAACTTTCCCCATGAAACTCTAGGTGTCCCTCTCGCCAGCAGAGAGGTCGTTGAGGCCTGAACCGGCCCCCTCCCCTGGCTGCCGGCGCCCAAAATAAATGTCTCCCTCTCTCCCAAACCTTAGTGTCTTGAGTTTGGGGCTTCTCTTGCCATGAGTTTACCAAAGCTTGTTGAGCAACAGCATCGGCAAACCTGGCCAGGCGCTTTTGTGCGGCCCCCCAGGATTCGCCTGGACCGAGCAGGTGGCCACGGCAGCACGCCCCGGCTTCGCCTGCTCGTGCCCTGCGCTGGCAGATGACCGGTGGTGGTCATCTCTGGGAGCGCTGGCTGGGAGGCCTGACCACATGGCCACGCCAGCCTCCTTCGGGGCATGGCTTCCATGCTGTGCTGTTTTCCATTCCCTTACTCTTACCCCTTCTAGAGTCTTTTATTTAAGGTGTTCTCTTAGAAGCAGAATGTAGTTGACTTTTGTTTGTTCGTTAAAGATATTATTTATTTGTTTACTTATTTATTTATTTGAGAGAGAGCGCGCGAGAGTGGGGAGGGTCGGAGGGAGAAGCAGACGCCCCGCTGAGCAGGGAGCCCGATGTGGGACTCGATCCCGGGACTCCAGGATCATGGCCTGAGCTGAAGGCAGACGCTTAACCAACGGAGCTACCCAGGCGCCCCACCCCCTCTCTTGCTGATCTTCATTTAGGAATCCAATTAAATACATGCTCGACCTTTCCACTCGATCCCACATGTCTCTTATATTCTTTACTAGACTTTATATCCTTTTGACTCTCTGTTTCAGTCTAGGTTAGTTATTTCCTTCCTTCCTTCCTTCCTTCCTTCCTTCCTTCCTTCCTTCCTTCCTTCCTTCCTTCCTTCCTTCCTTCCTTCCTTCCTTCCTTCCTTCCTTTTTTCAAAGATTTTATTTATTTATTTGACAGAGAGAAACACAACGAGAGAGGGAACACAAGCAGAGGGAATGGTAGCGGGAGAAGCAGGCTTCCCGCAGAGCAAGGAGCCCGATGCGGGGCTCGATCCCAGGACTCTGGGATCATGACCTGAGCCGAAGGGAGACGCTTAATGACTGAGACACCCAGGCGCCCCAGCCTAGGTAATTTCTTTTGACCAGGCTTCTAGTCCACCAATTCTCTTTA
>JAQQSY010000437.1:0-16522 GCA_028646535.1 Procyon lotor | reverse complement strand
TTAATACCCAACTTTTGTATCAGCATGGACAGGACCAGAAGAGATTATGCGGAGTGAAATAAGTCAAGCAGAGGGAGTCAATTATCTTATGGTCTCACTTATGTGTGGAGCATAAGGAAAAACATGGAAGGCATTGTGAGAAGGAAAGAAAGGGTGAGAAGGAAAGAAAGAGTGAATGGGGGAAATCGGAGGGGGAGATGAACCATGAGAGACTGTGGACTCTGAGCAACAGACTGAGGGTTTTGGAGGGGCGGGGGTGAGGGGTTGGGTGAGCCTGGTGATGGTTATTGAGGAGGGCACATATTGTCCATGTTGATATAAAAGTTGGATATTCATCCTTTCTGATGGAGGCATAATATAAAACTTTTTAAAAATGGGGTGCCCGAGGCTCAGGTCATGGATCTCAGGGTCCTGGGATCGAGCCCCACATCGGGCTCTCTGCTCAGCAGGGAGACTGCTTCCCCCTCTCTCTCTACCTGCCTCTCTGCCTACTTGTGATCTCTCTCTCTCTCAATCTCTCTGTCAAATAAATAAATAAAATCTTTAAAAAAAAAAAAAAATGGGGTGCCCGAGTGGCCTAGTTGGTTAAACATCTGACTCTTGGTTTCAGCTTAGGCCCTGACCTCAAGGTTATGAGATTGAGTCCCGTGTACGGCTCTGCACTCCACACAGAGTCTAAGCTCTCTCCCTCTCCCTTTGCCCATCCTCCACGCTTGCTCACTCTCTCTTTCTCTAATAAATAAATAAATCTTAAAAAAAAAAAGAATGAGTAAAGTCTTGATGCATTTATCGGCTAAAATCACCAATCTCTATTAAGAAAAAAAAAATGCAAAGTTCAGTACAGAGCAGAGACCAGGAAACTTTTTCTGGAAAGGTAATATTATTATATAGGCCATATACTCTCTTTTGAAGACTCTTGATTTATTGTAACTCCAAAGCAACCATAAACAATGAATGACAAGTTGGGATGTGGGATGTGTCAATAAAATTTTTCACAAAAATAGGCAACAGGCTGCAGTTTGACTATAACATGCTACAAATTGTGTGTGAGATGGGTTAGGGAAATGTGGAGGCACACGCAGCGTAGAACCTCTCTGGAAGAACCCACAAGAAACCATTTACCAGGAACCCTCCTGAGTAGGGAATGGGGGAAGGAGTGTGTGCTAAGGAGACTTTTACTATTACATCCTATCTTTTGAATTTAGAACTCTGTAACTGTATTTCTGATACCAAATAATAATAATAATAAATCAGGAAAAAAATCAAGGAAATTGTGGATTTTTTTTCAGGCATATACATTTTAAAGAGAAAAAGTATGACAGAGACCTCCACCTGCAGTCCTTACCGGGATCCCTCAAGCTGGACCACACTGTGCCCAAAGCTCCTTGCATTCTCTTGGAAGATCGCTGCTTTTTCAGTCTCCAGGTTGAACCCATCACATAGTAAGACCAAGGCTAGAGGAAGAACAAAGGGTGAGGGTCAGGCAGGGATAAGAAGATAGAAAGCAGCTGGCCCTCCTGCTCCATGCATCTACCAGATGAAATTCACCCAAACCCAGCATGGAAATGTTTGCCTTCCAGTTCCAGCTCTATTAGCCTGAGGCAGAGGTTGGCACACTTTTTCTATAAAGGGGCAGATTAAAAAAAAATAAAAAATAAATAAAAATAAAAATATTTTTTTAATTAAAAAAAAAAGGGGGGCCAGATAATATTTTAGGTTTTGTGGTCCAATAAAACAAGAGAGAAAATGCATTCCACAAATTTTCAATAAGGAAATACAAAATATAATAATTGAGTACTGATGAGGGGTGCCTGGCTGACTCAATCAGTAGAGCCTGTGACTCTTGATCTCAGGTTTGTGGGTTCGAGCCCTACGCTGTGTGCAGAGATTGCTTAATAAAATCTTTTTTAAAAATTTATTAATGAGACAAATGGAATTCTTTGGGGAAGATAACATCACTTCACTGGGATTCAAAGTTAGTATTCCCTATCATAAATAGATTGTAAATGCTCATTTGAGGGGCACCTGAGTGACTCAGAGGGATGAGCAACCAACTCTTGATCTCAGTTCAGGTCTTGATCTCAGGGTCCTGAGTTCAAGCACCATGTTCAGCTCAATGCTGGGTGTGGACCCTACTTAAAAAATTTTTTTAAATAAAAATAAATAAATGCTCATCTGAGATCTATGGCTCACATGTGGTTCAAAAACAGGTGGGAGGAACCCTCCCCAAATGCCCACAAGCCATAGTTTGCTGATTCCTGGCCTAAGGACCATCAGTGTGGGGTGCATTCAGCCAGTCTCTGAACTCCACCTTTTGCTCCCACCCTGCTGATTTGCCCAACAATCAAGTTCCTAAAGACTCTCAATTAAGTAATTTCCTTCCTATACAATTCTCAAGAACGTTTTTTCCCTTTGGTTCATTCTCCGCAAAACACAGGCATAAAAGGAAACAAAATTGAATCATTTTAGCCAGCCATTCGACAAACATTTACATCTGGATTCTTGGAAAATAGAACTCTGGACAAAGTGAAGGTGATAAGATAGAATCCAAGAAGAAACACTCAGAATCCAATATGTGTTGTACACCCTTGGGCATATCATTCCATCTCTCTGGGGCCTCAGTTTCCTAATCTGTAAAGTGAAGGGGCCAGCCAAACCCCATTGCATAGTCTATGAATTTATTCATCCAAGCTTCTCTGGGCATTCCATCTTGGTTCTACTCTCAGCTTCTTTTTGAATCCCTTATCCTTCCCCAAATCCCCTTTATCTTCCCCCAGGTTAATTCCTACATATTCTGTGCCCTCTCTCCACTCAGACTCATAAGATCCCCTCCTTACCCAGAAGCCCCCCTCCTTGAAGTCCCTGGTGTACCTGTTAACAGAAGCACTCTGTGAGTCATAGCTGGAGGGAGCAGGAACCGTGTGGCTGCACGCACCACTGAGCCACTTCAAGGAAGCCACCAAACACAGGAAGGACAGAAAAAGAGAAGTTTGAGACAGAAGTCTGTTAGCAACTCAAAGGAAGAGGGCGGGGGCTCAGGGAGCATGCCTGCCCTGCTTGAGCTTCTTCCTGGGGCTACAAACAGCCTGTGCTCCCTCCCTAACCAGATTCCTGGCCCAAACCATCAAGATCATTGTCCCAAATGATGTGGGAAACAAAGACAAAAGAAAAAATTTTTAATTTCCTTACTAGTACAACCCATTGACAAGTCCTTGAAACAGGCAGAGTGACATTCCTCTAGGGACTCAACTGCCTCGATGATAATACTTTGCTAAGGGCAAGAGGCAATGCTAACCTGACTCACCCCAGGATCTTGTAGTCTACTTTAACTATAAAAACTCCTTTTTGTAGTTTTTATCTCTAAAACCCCCAAGATAACATTTCAGCAATCATTCCCCAAGTATATGGCCCACTGATATACATCTGAAGGGTCTCATCACTAAGGTTTTATTAGACGGTAATAAATGACCTTTTCCCAACAATAGCTAGCCCACTCAAGGTCCTGGAAATTTTGCTTCCAAAATTCCTTAGAGACTTAACGCTATCCCTAAACTCCTCCCAACTTGAAAACATATAATGGGCCACTCCTCATGACCCCATTGCTCCTCTTTCTGCCCACAGGTCCTGTCTCCATGCTTTAATAAAATTACCTTTTTGCACAAAAGACATCTCAAGAATTCTTTCTTGGGAGGCACCTGGGTGGCTCAGTGTGTTAAAGCCTCTGCTTTCGCTCAGGTCATGATCTCAAGGTCCTGGGATGGAGCCCCACATCTGGCTCTCTGCTCAGCAGGGAGCCTGCTTCTCCCTCTCTCCCTGCCTGCCTCTGCCTACTTGTGATGTGTGTGTGTGTGTGTGTGTGTGTGTGTGTGTGTGTGTGTGTGAAATAAATAAATAAAATCTGAAAAAAAAAAAGAAAAAATTCTTTCTTGGCCATTGGCTTCAAACCCTAACGACTTTCCTACATCACCAAACATGGGTTGTTTTTTGGTTTGTTTTGTTTTAGGTTTGTTTGTTTATTTGTTTGTTTTGCCCACCTGCTTCTAGGGTGGGCCAAGCATTATGAAAAGCAAACTGAATAGACTTAGGTCCTGCTTCCTGGAAAGTGTGTCAAACATTAATACAGACCAAGCATTTGTGGGAGGTCACACTGTTTTTCCCTGAAAACATACTTTGCAAAATGTCCTTCCCTCTTGCCCAAGGAAACAAGGAGTACCCTTCAGCCAGTGCTGTCTTCCTTTGTAGCCATCAGAAAGAACAATTCAGATTCAGAGAAATCCAATGCTTTTTGAATATTATTTTGCTTTAAAAAAAAAAAACTAATGAATCATTGAACAGTACATAAAAAACTAATGATGTATTATATGTTGCCTAAATGACCATAATAAAAGAAAAAAATGTTTAAGTCTCAAATCCTTTGTCCAGGAATTTTCACTTATAGAAATTTATCCTAAGAAATAGTTGAGAAGTACAGTCAAAAAGGTATATACAAGCTTGTTCACTGTGCCATTGTTTTTATAATGAAAAATAAAAACAGCCTAAATACCAAAAACAAAGGGATGATTAAGTGATATCTCACTCTGATATATCCTTACATTCCATTATGTTTACTCACTTCTGAATTTGTTTTCAAAGACACAGGATCATAATTTCATGTCTTAACCTTTAAGTCAAAACTGTCAGTTATTTTATTAGCAAAACAGAGTTTATTCAGGAAGAGTAGAAATTGCAATTTCTACTTACAAGCCATGGCAAAAACCAGAGGCAAGTCCCAAAAACAAAGGACAGGAAAGCTCTTTTACAGAGGAAAGGAGGGAGTTGGGAGGGGTTGTTACAAACAAAAACAGTGGAACACCTGAGTGGCTCAGTCAGTTGGGCATCTGTTTTTGGCTCAGGTCATGATCCTGGGGTCCTGGAATCCAGTCTTAAGTCAGGCTCCTTGCTTGGTGGGGAAACTGCTTCTCCCTCTGCCTGCCATTCCCCCTGCTTGTGTTCTCCATCTGTGTGTCAAATAAATAAATAAAATCTTTTAAAAATAAAAATGAAATTCACCAATAAAGAATAAGCCTCTGCTTGAGCTCTCTTGCTGTCTCTCAAGTAAATAAATAAAATCTTTAAAAAATAAAATAAAATAAACAAAAAGTTCAAAATGTAGTGGCTTTTCATTGCTGAGTTGGGACAGTCTGTCATTGGCAGGCTGTTGGGTGGCAAGAAGAAAAATCTTTCTTCCTCCTCCTGGAGGAAAAAAATATAAAGTATAGATGTCTTCCTGTTGTGAAAGCAGGTCTCTTTTTGTTGAGGTCTGCAACTGACCATGAACAGTAGGGTATGAAATCTCCCCTTCCTGGCCTCCTGACTCCATTTTAAATGAGATTTCCTTTACTCAGTCATACATAGGACACCAAACTGTCCCTTGTATGTGACTGCTAATGTGATTCTCCAAGCCAATTATTTTTTCACTCCCTCTCTAACATTTTCTCTTGCCCCTAGTCCTCCCTTCTTAATTACCAGAGCAAATAAATGTTTGTTCTCTGAAAAAAAATCCATAAAAATTCTATACATTTTTAATAAAATTACTTGTTTAAAAATATGTGTGTGTAAGAAAGCCAAATGTTTATAGTGATTATCTTTGGATAATTGGATTATGGATTTGTTCCAGTCATTTATTGCTGCATAATGAACCACTCCAAATCTTAGTGACTTATTGTGTCACAGTCCTGTAGATTGTCCAGCTTCAGCAGTACTCACTGAGGGATCTCACGTCAGATTATGACTAAGACTAGAGTCATCCAAGGCTCAGTGGGGGTGGACTTTCAAAATTGGTCACGCACATGGCTGGCAGTTGGTGCAACCGGGGGCTCAGCTGGGACTGTCGATTGAAGTACCTCCATGTGGCTTCTCTAGGTTCCTTGGGCTTCTCACAAAATAATGATTAGATTTCAAAAGTAAGTGTTCTAAGAAACAATAATCAAAAGTGTCCAGTCTCATAAGATTTCAACTTGAAAACTGCCACAGGATGATTTTCATTTTCTTCTATATTTTTTTGTATTTAAAACTTTTATACACGAAAAAAGAATGGGGGTGTCTGGGTGGCTCAGCGGGTTGACGCTCTGCCTTTTGCTAGGGTCTTGATCTTGGGGTCCTGGGATTGAGCCCTGCATTGGGTTCTCTGGTTGATGGGGAGCCTGCTTCCCCCTTCCCTGCCTGCCTCTAGGCCTGCTTGTGATCTCTCCCTCTCTCTCTGTCAAATAAATAAATAAATAAATAAAATCTTTAAAAGGGGGGGAGGGGCGCCTGAGTGGCTCAGTGAGTTAAGCCTCTGCCTTCAGCTCGGGTCATGATCCCAGGGTCCTGGGATCAAGCCCCGCCTTAAGCTCTCTGATCAGCTGGGAGCCTGCTTCCCCCTTTACTCTGCTTGCCTTTCTGCCTACTTGTGATCTCTTTCTCTCTGTCAAATAAACAAATAAAATCTTAAAAAAGAATGGCCTTCATAATCAGAAAGAAAAGAAAAATACCAATAAATAATTTAAAACAACAAAGTGCCTCGGGCAGTACATTTTAACAATGCTTATTCTTCCAATCCATGAGCATGGAATGCTTTTCCACCTTTTTGTGTCTTCTTCAATTTCTTTCATGAGCATTCTGTACTTCCTCAAGTACAGATCCTTTACCTCTTTGGTTAGGTTTATTCCCAGGTATCTTATGGTTCTTGGTGCTATTGTAAATGGAATAGATTCTCTAATTTGCCTTTCCACAGTTTCATTGTTAGTGTATAAGAAAGCAACTGATTTCTGTGTATTGATTTTGAATCCTGCCACATTACTGAATTGCTGTATGAGTTCCAGTAGTTTGGGGGTGGAGTCTTTTGGGTTTTCCATATAAAGTATGATGTCATATTTCTCTCTCATACATGATGTCATATGTCTCTCTCATACAAGAGAGAGTTTGACTTCTTCATTGCCAGTTTGAATACCTTTTATTTCTTTTTGTTGTCTGATTGCTGTCGCTAGTACTTCTAGCACTATGTTGAGCAAGAGTGGTGAGCGTGGGCATCCTTGTCGTGTTCCTGATTTCAGAGGGAAAGTTGTCAGCTTTTCCCTGTTGAGAATGGTATTTGCTGTGGTCTTTTCATAGATAGACTTGATGATGTCGAGGAATATTCGTTCTATCCCTATACTTTGAGTGGTTCAATCATGAACAGATGCTGAATTTTGAAAAATGCTTTTTCTACATCAATTGAGAAGACTGTGTGGTTCTTTTCTCTACTTATATTGATTTGTTCTATCACATTGATTGATTTGTGAATGTTGAACCAACCTTGCACCCCAGGGACAAATCCACCCTGGTGATGGTGTATAATCTTCTTAATGTGCTGTTGGAGTCTCTCAGTAAAGAAACAAGAACTTTGAATGACATTTGAATGACATGTTAGCAGAAAAGAAGACTGAGGAAAGAGAAATAAGGCCATAGGCTTTGGATGAAAGGATACCAATCAGAGTGTGGAGGAATAATTTCATGAATATGCTTGATTTGTTTTGGTAAAAGCTTTCACTCTGATCACTATAGGAAGCTGCTATAGCTTAGATATAAGGAGATCTTCACACGCCACTCTCAGTAACAGACAGATCATCTAAACAGAAAATCAGTAAAGAAACAAGAGCTTTGAATGACATATTGGACCAGATGGACCTCGTAGATATATACAGAACATTTCACCCTAAAACAACAGAATAATCATTCTTCTTGAGCGCACATGGAACTTTCTCCAGAATAGATGATACACTGGGTCACAAATCAGGACTCAGCCAATATCAAAAACACTGGGATGATTCCCTGCATTTTCTCAGACCACAATGCGTTGAAACTGGAACTTGAACACAAGAAAAAGTTTGGAAGGAATTCAAACACTTGGAGGCTAAAGACCAACCTGCTCAAGAATGTTTGGATCAACCAGGAAATCAAGGATGAACTTAAACAATTCATCGAGACCAATGAGAATGAAGACACATCAATCCAAAACCTATGGGAGACGCTAAAGGCAGTCCTAAGGGGGAAATACATAGCCATCCAAGCCTCACTCAAAAAAATTAGAAAATCCGCTTTATTAAAAAATGTTCCATGTTAAAAAAAAAAAATTAGAAAATCCGAATACACCAGCTCTCTTTACACCTTAAAGAACTGGAAAATCAACAACAAATGAAGCCAACCCCATGCACAAGAAGGGAAATAATCAGGATCAGAGCAGAAATCAACGAGTTAGAAACTAGAGAAACAATAGAATGCATCAATGAATCCAAAAGTTGGTTTTTTTAAAGAGTCAATAAGATCAATAAGCCACTAGCCAAACTAATCCAAAAGAAAAGACAGTTGACCCTAATTAACAAAAGTATGAATGAAAGGGGAAAGATCACAACTAATCCAAAGGAAATAGAAATAATCCTCAGAAATTATTATCAACAGCTATATGCCAATAAGTTAAACAACCTAGAAAAAATGGAAACCTATACACTTCCAAAACTGAAACAGGAAGAAATTGCCAACATGAATAGATCAATATCTAGTAATGAGATTGAAGCAGTGATCAAATACCTCCCAGAACACAAGAGTCTGGGACCTGACAGATTCCCTGGGGAATTCTACCAAACATTCAAGGAAGAAAGAATACCTATTCTCCTGAAACTGTTTCAAAATACAGAAACAGAAGGAAGCCAACTCTTTCTATGAGAGTTTCTATGAAGCCGACATTACCCTGATCCCCAAACTCATGCTATGAAGCCAACTCTTTCTATGAAGCCAACATTACCCTGATCCCAAAACCAGGCAAAGACCCCATCCAAAAGGAGAATTTCAGACAAATATCCTTGATGAATATGGATGCCAAGAATCTCAACAAGATCCTAGCTAATAGGATCCAACAGCACATTAAAAACATTATTCAGGGGCGCCTGGGTGGCTCAGTGGGTTAAAGCCTCTGTTTTCGGCTCAGGTCATGATCTCAGGGTCCTGGGATCGAGCCCCACATCAGGCTCTCTGCTCAGCGGGGAGCCTGCTTCCTCCTCTCTCTCTGCCTGCCTCTCTGCCTAATTGTGATCTCTGTCTCTGTGTCAAATAAACAAATAAAATCTTTTAAAAAAAAATTTGACACTAAGCAAAATATTAAAAAAAAAAAACAAAAAAACATTATGCATCATGACCAGGTGGAATTTAACCCTGAGATGCAAGGGTGGTTCAACATTTGCAAATCAATCCATGTTTTTTTTTTATTTGTTTGATAGAACAAATCAATAAGAGAAGAGAGAAGAACCAAACACATGGTCCTCTCAATTGAAGCAGAAAAAGCATTTGACAAAATTCAGCATCCATTCCTGATTAAAACTCTTCAAATTATAGGGATAGAACGAATATTCCTTGACATCATCAAGTCTATCTATGAAAAGACCACAGCAAATACCATTCTCAACAGGGAAAAGCTGACAACTTTCCCTCTGAAATCAGGAACACGACAAGGATGCCCACGCTCACCACTCTTGCTCAACATAGTGCTAGAAGTACTAGCGACAGCAATCAGACAACAAAAAGAAATAAAAGGTATTCAAACTGGCAATGAAGAAGTCAAACTCTCTCTCTTTGCAGATGACATCATACTTTATATGGAAAACCCAAAAGACTCCACCCCCAAACTACTGGAACTCATACAGCAATTCAGTAATGTGGCAGGATTCAAAATCAATACACAGAAATCAGTTGCTTTCTTATACACTAACAATGAAACTGTGGAAAGGCAAATTAGAGAATCTATTCCATTTACAATAGCACCAAGAACCATAAGATACCTGGGAATAAACCTAACCAAAGAGGTAAAGGATCTGTACTTGAGGAAGTACAGAATGCTCATGAAAGAAATTGAAGAAGACACAAAAAGGTGGAAAAGCATTCCATGCTCATGGATTGGAAGAATAAGCATTGTTAAAATGTACTGCCCGAGGCACTTTGTTGTTTTAAATTATTTATTGGTATTTTTCTTTTCTTTCTGATTATGAAGGCCATTCTTTTTTAAGATTTTATTTGTTTATTTGACAGAGAGAAAGAGATCACAAGTAGGCAGAAAGGCAAGCAGAGTAAAGGGGGAAGCAGGCTCCCAGCTGATCAGAGAGCTTAAGGCGGGGCTTGATCCCAGGACCCTGGGATCATGACCCGAGCTGAAGGCAGAGGCTTAACTCACTGAGCCACTCAGGCGCCCCTCCCCCCCTTTTAAAGATTTTATTTATTTATTTATTTATTTGACAGAGAGAGAGGGAGAGATCACAAGCAGGCCTAGAGGCAGGCAGGGAAGGGGGAAGCAGGCTCCCCATCAACCAGAGAACCCAATGCAGGGCTCAATCCCAGGACCCCAAGATCAAGACCCTAGCAAAAGGCAGAGCGTCAACCCGCTGAGCCACCCAGACACCCCCATTCTTTTTTCGTGTATAAAAGTTTTAAATACAAAAAAATATAGAAGAAAATGAAAATCATCCTGTGGCAGTTTTCAAGTTGAAATCTTATGAGACTGGACACTTTTGATTATTGTTTCTTAGAACACTTACTTTTGAAATCTAATCATTATTTTGTGAGAAGCCCAAGGAACCTAGAGAAGCCACATGGAGGTACTTCAATCGACAGTCCCAGCTGAGCCCCCGGTTGCACCAACTGCCAGCCATGTGCGTGACCAATTTTGAAAGTCCACCCCCACTGAGCCTTGGATGACTCTAGTCTTAGTCATAATCTGACGTGAGATCCCTCAGTGAGTACTGCTGAAGCTGGACAATCTACAGGACTGTGACACAATAAGTCACTAAGATTTGGAGTGGTTCATTATGCAGCAATAAATGACTGGAACAAATCCATAATCCAATTATCCAAAGATAATCACTATAAACATTTGGCTTTCTTACACACACATATTTTTAAACAAGTAATTTTATTAAAAATGTATAGAATTTTTATGGATTTTTTTTCAGAGAACAAACATTTATTTGCTCTGGTAATTAAGAAGGGAGGACTAGGGGCAAGAGAAAATGTTAGAGAGGGAGTGAAAAAATAATTGGCTTGGAGAATCACATTAGCAGTCACATACAAGGGACAGTTTGGTGTCCTATGTATGACTGAGTAAAGGAAATCTCATTTAAAATGGAGTCAGGAGGCCAGGAAGGGGAGATTTCATACCCTACTGTTCATGGTCAGTTGCAGACCTCAACAAAAAGAGACCTGCTTTCACAACAGGAAGACATCTATACTTTATATTTTTTTCCTCCAGGAGGAGGAAGAAAGATTTTTCTTCTTGCCACCCAACAGCCTGCCAATGACAGACTGTCCCAACTCAGCAATGAAAAGCCACTACATTTTGAACTTTTTGTTTATTTTATTTTATTTTTTAAAGATTTTATTTATTTACTTGAGAGACAGCAAGAGAGCTCAAGCAGAGGCTTATTCTTTATTGGTGAATTTCATTTTTATTTTTAAAAGATTTTATTTATTTATTTGACACACAGATGGAGAACACAAGCAGGGGGAATGGCAGGCAGAGGGAGAAGCAGTTTCCCCACCAAGCAAGGAGCCTGACTTAAGACTGGATTCCAGGACCCCAGGATCATGACCTGAGCCAAAAACAGATGCCCAACTGACTGAGCCACTCAGGTGTTCCACTGTTTTTGTTTGTAACAACCCCTCCCAACTCCCTCCTTTCCTCTGTAAAAGAGCTTTCCTGTCCTTTGTTTTTGGGACTTGCCTCTGGTTTTTGCCATGGCTTGTAAGTAGAAATTGCAATTTCTACTCTTCCTGAATAAACTCTGTTTTGCTAATAAAATAACTGACAGTTTTGACTTAAAGGTTAAGACATGAAATTATGATCCTGTGTCTTTGAAAACAAATTCAGAAGTGAGTAAACATAATGGAATGTAAGGATATATCAGAGTGAGATATCACTTAATCATCCCTTTGTTTTTGGTATTTAGGCTGTTTTTATTTTTCATTATAAAAACAATGGCACAGTGAACAAGCTTGTATATACCTTTTTGACTGTACTTCTCAACTATTTCTTAGGATAAATTTCTATAAGTGAAAATTCCTGGACAAAGGATTTGAGACTTAAACATTTTTTTCTTTTATTATGGTCATTTAGGCAACATATAATACATCATTAGTTTTTTATGTACTGTTCAATGATTCATTAGTTTTTTTTTTTTAAAGCAAAATAATATTCAAAAAGCATTGGATTTCTCTGAATCTGAATTGTTCTTTCTGATGGCTACAAAGGAAGACAGCACTGGCTGAAGGGTACTCCTTGTTTCCTTGGGCAAGAGGGAAGGACATTTTGCAAAGTATGTTTTCAGGGAAAAACAGTGTGACCTCCCACAAATGCTTGGTCTGTATTAATGTTTGACACACTTTCCAGGAAGCAGGACCTAAGTCTATTCAGTTTGCTTTTCATAATGCTTGGCCCACCCTAGAAGCAGGTGGGCAAAACAAACAAATAAACAAACAAACCTAAAACAAAACAAACCAAAAAACAACCCATGTTTGGTGATGTAGGAAAGTCGTTAGGGTTTGAAGCCAATGGCCAAGAAAGAATTTTTTCTTTTTTTTTTTCAGATTTTATTTATTTATTTCACACACACACACACACACACACACACACACACACACACACACATCACAAGTAGGCAGAGGCAGGCAGGGAGAGAGGGAGAAGCAGGCTCCCTGCTGAGCAGAGAGCCAGATGTGGGGCTCCATCCCAGGACCTTGAGATCATGACCTGAGCGAAAGCAGAGGCTTTAACACACTGAGCCACCCAGGTGCCTCCCAAGAAAGAATTCTTGAGATGTCTTTTGTGCAAAAAGGTAATTTTATTAAAGCATGGAGACAGGACCTGTGGGCAGAAAGAGGAGCAATGGGGTCATGAGGAGTGGCCCATTATATGTTTTCAAGTTGGGAGGAGTTTAGGGATAGCGTTAAGTCTCTAAGGAATTTTGGAAGCAAAATTTCCAGGACCTTGAGTGGGCTAGCTATTGTTGGGAAAAGGTCATTTATTACCGTCTAATAAAACCTTAGTGATGAGACCCTTCAGATGTATATCAGTGGGCCATATACTTGGGGAATGATTGCTGAAATGTTATCTTGGGGGTTTTAGAGATAAAAACTACAAAAAGGAGTTTTTATAGTTAAAGTAGACTACAAGATCCTGGGGTGAGTCAGGTTAGCATTGCCTCTTGCCCTTAGCAAAGTATTATCATCGAGGCAGTTGAGTCCCTAGAGGAATGTCACTCTGCCTGTTTCAAGGACTTGTCAATGGGTTGTACTAGTAAGGAAATTAAAAATTTTTTCTTTTGTCTTTGTTTCCCACATCATTTGGGACAATGATCTTGATGGTTTGGGCCAGGAATCTGGTTAGGGAGGGAGCACAGGCTGTTTGTAGCCCCAGGAAGAAGCTCAAGCAGGGCAGGCATGCTCCCTGAGCCCCCGCCCTCTTCCTTTGAGTTGCTAACAGACTTCTGTCTCAAACTTCTCTTTTTCTGTCCTTCCTGTGTTTGGTGGCTTCCTTGAAGTGGCTCAGTGGTGCGTGCAGCCACACGGTTCCTGCTCCCTCCAGCTATGACTCACAGAGTGCTTCTGTTAACAGGTACACCAGGGACTTCAAGGAGGGGGGCTTCTGGGTAAGGAGGGGATCTTATGAGTCTGAGTGGAGAGAGGGCACAGAATATGTAGGAATTAACCTGGGGGAAGATAAAGGGGATTTGGGGAAGGATAAGGGATTCAAAAAGAAGCTGAGAGTAGAACCAAGATGGAATGCCCAGAGAAGCTTGGATGAATAAATTCATAGACTATGCAATGGGGTTTGGCTGGCCCCTTCACTTTACAGATTAGGAAACTGAGGCCCCAGAGAGATGGAATGATATGCCCAAGGGTGTACAACACATATTGGATTCTGAGTGTTTCTTCTTGGATTCTATCTTATCACCTTCACTTTGTCCAGAGTTCTATTTTCCAAGAATCCAGATGTAAATGTTTGTCGAATGGCTGGCTAAAATGATTCAATTTTGTTTCCTTTTATGCCTGTGTTTTGCGGAGAATGAACCAAAGGGAAAAAACGTTCTTGAGAATTGTATAGGAAGGAAATTACTTAATTGAGAGTCTTTAGGAACTTGATTGTTGGGCAAATCAGCAGGGTGGGAGCAAAAGGTGGAGTTCAGAGACTGGCTGAATGCACCCCACACTGATGGTCCTTAGGCCAGGAATCAGCAAACTATGGCTTGTGGGCATTTGGGGAGGGTTCCTCCCACCTGTTTTTGAACCACATGTGAGCCATAGATCTCAGATGAGCATTTATTTATTTTTATTTAAAAAAATTTTTTAAGTAGGGTCCACACCCAGCATTGAGCTGAACATGGTGCTTGAACTCAGGACCCTGAGATCAAGACCTGAACTGAGATCAAGAGTTGGTTGCTCATCCCTCTGAGTCACTCAGGTGCCCCTCAAATGAGCATTTACAATCTATTTATGATAGGGAATACTAACTTTGAATCCCAGTGAAGTGATGTTATCTTCCCCAAAGAATTCCATTTGTCTCATTAATAAATTTTTAAAAAAGATTTTATTAAGCAATCTCTGCACACAGCGTAGGGCTCGAACCCACAAACCTGAGATCAAGAGTCACAGGCTCTACTGATTGAGTCAGCCAGGCACCCCTCATCAGTACTCAATTATTATATTTTGTATTTCCTTATTGAAAATTTGTGGAATGCATTTTCTCTCTTGTTTTATTGGACCACAAAACCTAAAATATTATCTGGCCCCCCTTTTTTTTTTAATTAAAAAAATATTTTTATTTTTATTTATTTTTTATTTTTTTTTAATCTGCCCCTTTATAGAAAAAGTGTGCCAACCTCTGCCTCAGGCTAATAGAGCTGGAACTGGAAGGCAAACATTTCCATGCTGGGTTTGGGTGAATTTCATCTGGTAGATGCATGGAGCAGGAGGGCCAGCTGCTTTCTATCTTCTTATCCCTGCCTGACCCTCACCCTTTGTTCTTCCTCTAGCCTTGGTCTTACTATGTGATGGGTTCAACCTGGAGACTGAAAAAGCAGCGATCTTCCAAGAGAATGCAAGGAGCTTTGGGCACAGTGTGGTCCAGCTTGAGGGATCCCGGTAAGGACTGCAGGTGGAGGTCTCTGTCATACTTTTTCTCTTTAAAATGTATATGCCTGAAAAAAAATCCACAATTTCCTTGATTTTTTTCCTGATTTATTATTATTATTATTTGGTATCAGAAATACAGTTACAGAGTTCTAAATTCAAAAGATAGGATGTAATAGTAAAAGTCTCCTTAGCACACACTCCTTCCCCCATTCCCTACTCAGGAGGGTTCCTGGTAAATGGTTTCTTGTGGGTTCTTCCAGAGAGGTTCTACGCTGCGTGTGCCTCCACATTTCCCTAACCCATCTCACACACAATTTGTAGCATGTTATAGTCAAACTGCAGCCTGTTGCCTATTTTTGTGAAAAATTTTATTGACACATCCCACATCCCAACTTGTCATTCATTGTTTATGGTTGCTTTGGAGTTACAATAAATCAAGAGTCTTCAAAAGAGAGTATATGGCCTATATAATAATATTACCTTTCCAGAAAAAGTTTCCTGGTCTCTGCTCTGTACTGAACTTTGCATTTTTTTTTTCTTAATAGAGATTGGTGATTTTAGCCGATAAATGCATCAAGACTTTACTCATTCTTTTTTTTTTTAAGATTTATTTATTTATTAGAGAAAGAGAGAGTGAGCAAGCATGGAGGATGGGCAAAGGGAGAGGGAGAGAGCTTAGACTCTGTGTGGAGTGCAGAGCCGTACACGGGACTCGATCTCATAACCTTGAGGTCAGGGCCTAAGCTGAAACCAAGAGTCAGATGTTTAACCAACTAGGCCACTCGGGCACCCCATTTTTTTTTTTTTTTAAAGATTTTATTTATTTATTTGACAGAGAGATTGAGAGAGAGAGAGATCACAAGTAGGCAGAGAGGCAGGTAGAGAGAGAGGGGGAAGCAGTCTCCCTGCTGAGCAGAGAGCCCGATGTGGGGCTCGATCCCAGGACCCTGAGATCCATGACCTGAGCCTCGGGCACCCCATTTTTAAAAAGTTTTATATTATGCCTCCATCAGAAAGGATGAATATCCAACTTTTATATCAACATGGACAATATGTGCCCTCCTCAATAACCATCACCAGGCTCACCCAACCCCTCACCCCCGCCCCTCCAAAACCCTCAGTCTGTTGCTCAGAGTCCACAGTCTCTCATGGTTCATCTCCCCCTCCGATTTCCCCCATTCACTCTTTCTTTCCTTCTCACCCTTTCTTTCCTTCTCACAATGCCTTCCATGTTTTTCCTTATGCTCCACACATAAGTGAGACCATAAGATAATTGACTCCCTCTGCTTGACTTATTTCACTCCGCATAATCTCTTCTGGTCCTGTCCATGCTGATACAAAAGTTGGGTATTAA
>JAQQSY010000436.1:0-16536 GCA_028646535.1 Procyon lotor | reverse complement strand
CTTTTTGTTTGGGACGTTTCCCAACATCAATGAGAGCAGAGCATATAATAAACCTCTGAGATCACTGTCATGGACACTCGGCCGGGATCCCTGAATTCTGAAACTAACGGGAACCTCATGCAAAGTATCACCGTGACAGCCGGGACTCTCCCCCGAGTACCTACTCGGAGCCTGGACAAGGTCGGAAGGGCTACACTGTCTAGACTCCTCACAAAGTTTCACATAAGGGAAGGTGAGCACTTGTCCAACTTTATCGACAACTGTAGTTAGCTGCTGGCATTAAGCCCAGCACGTGGCTCAGGGTGCCCAGCCCCCCCTCTTCTCTGCCGGCCTCGCACACCTGCTTTGCACACCCAACACCTTTCTGCAGTCAGCGTCTAGACACGTGGCCCGTTCTCACCGAGGGGCCCCCGATGCACTCAGGGTCAGCACCTACCAACTGCGCGAAGGCGAATAATGAAAAACAGCGTCCCTTTGGGCAACCTGTTTCCCTACAGAAAACATATCTTCCAAAGTTACCTGCTTGACGGCATCTTCGTAGGACGGAGGCTGCGTTATCTCTGGAATGGCTGAAGTGGGCTTGGAAAAGGTTGGGGATGGAATGGAAAACTTTGGCCCTGTCTTCTCAGCAGGAGAGTGTAAACCAGCCATCTGTGGGGGTACAGTGCAGAGAAAGAGCGTCAACTCGTGGGGTCAGAGCCGGTACGGCTTCTGTTTTATAAACTCCAGGCTCGAGTTTGGAACAACTGATTGGAGGGGGAAGGCAAGAGAGCCAGGGTTTAGAAAACAACCTCAATATACTGACAAGAGTACACATCGCGGGCCCACTGTTGACAACAGTACATATCATGGGTGTATCTCAGGCGCACCCAGGGGCATTTTGGGATGGGAAACTTGCAGACTCATATCCCCCTCTAGGATAAACCCTCTTTGGTTGGGAGAAAAGCAAATAAAGTACGAGTCCAGTCCAAGGGGAAAAAGTCCATCACCCCCTTCCCAGAGCACTTTACCCCCCGGGGCGTTTCATTCCTAACCGGGTGCATTTGCAGGGAGGGGGAGCCATTGCTGGGCTATCTCTTTAAGAACAGGCCTTGTAGGGGCGCCTGAGTGGCTCAGTCGTTAAGTGTCTGCCTTCTCGGGTCATGATCCCAGGGTCCTGGGATCGGCCCCTCATCGGGCTCCCTGCTCGGCGGGGAGCCTGCTTCCCCCGCTACCATTCCCTCTGCTTGTGTTCCCTCTCTCGCTGTGTTTCTCTGTCAAATAAATAAAAAAAATCTTAAAAAAAAAAAAACAAACTGGCCTTGTGCATGGTGAGTGTTCTATGCAGTGCCTGGGCCATTTCACGGTCTCTGTCCCCAAAGGATGCCCTGCCCGTCCTTGTGGTGTGTAGCGTTTCTGCGCTATGGCCCTTTCGTTGGTCTCCTCCTCATCCCCTCTTCATTAGTCCTTAGGACTCCCCACAGCCCGGCTCCCTCCCATCCCTGATCCCCACCTGCTGGGATTCTTCCTTTTCCCACCGAGAGCCTGCTCTGTGACTCCCAACTCCCTGCACCCTTCTAGACCTTTCCACAGCTCCCCATACCTTCCTCTTTCCCGAGCGTTATTTTCCCCCACGTGCCTCTATGCCCATCTTCGGCTCCACGGAAACTGGTGTGTTTGTCATGTTTTTTTTTTTTTTTTTACAAACAGACCACCCTCACGTTAGTCCTCGTGAGTTTCCAGGGTGACCCCGGGCCATGGCTCCTCGGGACACCCTAACTGCCATCGGTACATCCATGTCAACCGGTTTCCGGTGGATTTGTTTTTATCTAAAATGCCATTTGTTTCTGCCTTCGGACCCCCTCATTCGGAGGATGAGGCCACAGAAGAGGGAAAGAGGCAAAGTTTAAACCTTTCTCCAGGTGCCTACCTTTTGCTGGACCCCTGGGCTTTTGGGACGAGGGGTGGCCCCAGCACCACGACTGCTGTCTGCCTGGGCTCCAGAGAAAGGGGGGTGGAGGCTGGAGGGCTGGGGAGAGAAGCCTCCAGGCTGCCTCTCATGGGCCCCTGAGTTCTGGAAGGAAGAAATCACCAGTGAGGCATCCTCCGGAGCATAATTGAGAGCTTTTGCTGAGACTCCTGGTCCCTTCCCTGGTGTCTTATCTTTTCAACTTTCCCTTGGTCCCATGATCAAAGTCTCCAATCTGGATTTGTATGCCTCACCCCTTGCTCAAAAGCCTTCCACTGCATAGGGTCTCCACCTGTAACCAGTGTCCTAGGTGCCCCGGGCCGGGTACCACTTCCTTCCTTGTATTCTATTTACCCTCCCCCGAACTTATCTCTGCACGCCTTGCACATTGTACCTCCTCCCTATCTTTTCCCACATGGAATGTTCTTTTCCCGACTCTTGTTTGTTAATGCTACCCTTCTCGTTGAGTCCAACAAAGCCTTCTTGGACCCCCCCCCCCAAAAAAAGACCTTCCTAGCCCTTCATGACCAACGTGCTTCCCCTGCCTTCCCCGACACTTCGCGCCGCACTTGATGCCAGAAGCATCCATCAGACATGCTCTTCTATATTGCTCCTTATCTTTTTATCACGGAATTGTTCATGACCCCAGGGAGTGCTCTGTCAGCTACGGAGCACTGCACAGATGTTAGTTCCTCATGAGACTATCCATATCGTCGGAATGGTCTTAGGGTCCAGAGCTGTGTTTCTGGAACTATTTGTACTCATTCATCCATTCGGTGTAGCAGCAGACAACCCTTGGTTCCTGTGACCCCGGGCTCCTGGGTTAACCTCCTTGAGCTTCATTTCCTTCCGTGACAAGTCAAGAATAAAGAACTGGAAGCTCACGAGGATGCGACCATTAACGAGATTACTCAGAGGCACGCCTCCACTCCTGTGGGTTTTCTTCCTATTTCCTTTCTCATCAGGTAGATTTCAGAACCTTTGATGATGAAATTTTCTTTCACAGAGAGCCTTAGGTAGACTTTCCTAAGGATTTTCTGGCTCTGTGGACAAGGGAAGGCTCTGGTGATCCCCTTGGTCGAGCCCTTGAACTAGTTACTCCCAGAAGCCGTCCCTACAACTGCCTATCATTCAGCTCCAGCCGCGCTGACCTTCCTTCTGATCCCCGAACATTCCACACACAGCCCCCACCTCGGGGCCCTTGCACTTGCTGGTCTTCCTTCGCCTACAGGGCCTTCACCCCAAATATTTACAAGGCTCTCTCCCTCACCTCCTTCAAAGATTTGCTCAAATGACCCCAGACCTTTGAGTTAAAGTTGCAAACTTGCAAATGCTCCATCACCACCCCTCCCTGCTTTTTCTCCATAACATCGATCATCCTCTAGGGGCGCCTGGGTGGCTCAGTGGGTTAGGCGTCTGCCTTCAGCTCAGGTCACGATCCCAGGGTCCTGGGATCGAGCCCTGCATTGGGCTTCCTGCTCAGCGAGGAGCCTGCTGCTCTCTCTCCCCCTTGCTTATTCTCTCTCTTGCTATCTCTCTCTCAAATAAGTAAAATCTTTAAAAAAAAAAATCTGTCACCTTCTAATACATTATATATTTTACGTGTTTTATTTTATTTACTGTCTGTCTTCCCATGAGAATAGGGGCTTTTGTTTGGTTAGTGCCTGGCACATTGTCGGTGTTTGGTAAAAATCTGCACTATCCAGATCATTACACGGAGAGAATAGTAAGGTCTGGTAACTTCCCTTTGGCTCTCTGGATGGACTGGTTTGGCCTGTGGTAAGGCTTTATGCCGAGGAGTCCTAAAGAGGGGGTTGGCAATCCGGCCCACTACTTGCTTTCATAAATAAAGTTTTATTGGAGCCCAGCCATGTGCATCCCCTTTACAAGTTATGGATGTCTGTGTTCATGATACAAGGGCCCTGCTGAGTTGCTGTGACACAGGCCACAGGGCCCACAAAGGCAAAATGTTCATTATCTAGCCCTTTACAAGACAATTTCGCCAACCTCAACCTCAGAGAAGAGGGTCGGGTCTGCCTCCAAGAACACAGGTTGCTTTTGGGCTTCTGGTCAACCCCACCCATGAAAACTTCCTGTGTCAGCTCCTGAGTCTCTACCAAGCCACCCCCCACCCCACATCCAGAAAGCCGGGGGCTGGTGGTGGGGGGAGCCTGGGGCCGGGAGCTCTTACCTGTGCAGCACACACCTGGCTGGCAGGCGAGGAGATCCTGCGCCCTTCTCCCTGGGCGCCTGAAGAGGAGGGTAGGAAGTAATGGCTGTTGGGGGACGGGGGCAAACTGATGTGCTGCGGGCTTTTGACAGCCCCCAGCGGCGAGTGCTGCGGGGAGCACTGGGGGCTGAGGAACGTGGAAGGCAGCGCGTCGCTGTGGCCCGAGGGCTCCGAGCAGGGAGCGGGCCCCAGGGGCCGGCGCCCGGCCGCCTCGCAGGCCTGCGCGGGGCCCTCGGAGCTGTGGCCTTGTCTCTTCCCAGGTCTCTGCTGGGGCGCGAAGGGACAGCTGGACCCGGCGTCCTCCTGCTTGACGGGGACCGCCAGGAAGGGCGGCGGCTTCCCGGGGCAGCCGCCCCTCTTCTGTTTCTGCAGCAGCATCCGGAGCTCCTCCACGTGGCGCTGCTCCTGCTGCAGCTTCCAGGTGAGCTCGTTGATCACCTTCTGCTTCTCCACCAGCATCTTGTCCTTCTCCGAGTCCAGCCCGTCCAGCTCGGGCGCCAGGGGGCCCCCGTTGAGGCTGCCCGGCAGGCTCTCCTCGGTGCATGCGGGCGCCGGGGACGCGGGCCGGCAGAGCGGCGGGGACGCGTCGTTGAAGGTGTCGGGCAGGGACCCCGCCCCGGACAGGTCGGACGAGGCGGGCGAGATCGGGGGGCTGGAGCTGGTGCTGCCGAAGTGGTAGAAGCCGTTGGACAAGGCGCCGGTGGGCGGGGAGGACTGGTAGCCGGGCAGCGCGCCGCTGGGCGTCACGGGGAAAGTGACCGTCGTGATGTCCCCGAAGTTGGCCACGGGGTTCCCCGAACAGTCCTGGAAGGGCCGCAGCCGGTCCATGAGGGCCGTCTTGGTGCCCGACACCGGCAGACCCCGGATTCGAAGCTGCTGCCTCAATTCCGAGACCTGTAGAAACCAGGGTGCAGTTAGTGTGCTGTTTAAGGACGATCTTACAAAAAGAAAAGTCACATTCGCTTTAAGACACCACCAGGGAGGGGCTCCTGGGGGGCTCAGTGGGTTAAGCGTCTGCCTTCAGCTCAGGTCATGATCTCAGGGGCCTGGGATCGAGCCCCATAGCAGCCTCTCTGCTCAGCAGGGAGCCTGCTTCCCTCTCTCCCTCTGCTTGTCTTCTCTGCCTACTTGTGGTCTCTTTCTCTCCGTCAAAAAAAAAAAAAAAAAAAAAAGACACCACCAGTGGAATTTTAAACATCCGCTTTTCTATCACTTGCTCACAGTTCTCTCCTCTCCCCTTGGTCTCAATAGGTTTTTGCACCATGATTTTTTTTTTCCTTCACGATCCCAGAATCCTAAAGAGGGAAAGCCCTCATGAACTCACGTGAACATAGTGGCCGCCTACCTTCCCAGCTTCCAGCCCCCCACCCTGGTCCTCGCCCCATTCTGTAGATGAGAAGACTGATGTCTGCCCGGGGTTCAGCCATCAGCGGGCAATCAGTCATCCCAAAGCACACTGAAACCCCAGGCCTTCTGCGCCTAGGTCACTGCTCTCCCTACCAGGCGCTCTCTGTCCTCGGTTCTCCAACTTGAGCCCGTGCGGGAACCGTGCATGTGCATTTTTAATGGATTCCCAGGGAATGCTGATGCCTCTGGTCTGGGACCTGGTTTTGAGAACCAAGGTTGTACATTAACACTTACGTCCCTTTTTTTTTTTCTTTTAAAGATTTATTTATTTGAGAGACCGAGCGAGAGTGAGGCTGAACGGGGGGAGGGGCAGAAGGAGAGGGAGAGAGAGAATCTTAAGCAGACTCCCCGCTGAGCATGGAGCCCGACACGGGGCTTGATCCCACCACCCCGAGATCATGACCTGAGCTAAAACCAAGAGTCAGAGACTCAACTGACTGAGTCACCCAGGCGCCCCACTTATGTCCTAAGAGAAGGTACTATGGTAAGTCCAAGAGTTCAAATCCTGACCTTGCCTCTTACCAGTGCAGAGATCCATCTGTGCCTCGGTTCCCCTTCTGTAAAACGGAGACAGTCATACAGGCCTCACATGTCTTTGTGAGGACTGAAACGGCTCAACGGTTGTAAAGTGCTTGGAATAGTGTCTCGCAAATGGTCAGTGGGGTGTAAGTGGTTGCCATTATTATGCTGACTCACGTGGGATCATTTCATCCCTGCATTTCTTATAATATTCATAAACGATAAGCTACAGCTATCTAAAAATAGGGGAACTAAATTAATGCTAGTGCCTATGAATGATGGAATACCAGAATCCATTAACCCTGATGTTACATACGATAATGAGTAATTGTCTATGGTCTATTATTTTTTTCTTGATTTTTAAAATTTATTAGAGAGAGAGAGTGAGCATGAACAGGGGAGGGACCAAGGGAGAAGGGCAAGCATATTCCCTGCTGAGCGGGGAGCTGGATCCCAGACTCAATCCCAGGACCCTGAGATCATGATCTGAGTCAAATGCTCAGCTAACTGAGCGCCCCTGTTTATGATATATTATTAAGTGAAAAATAGTTTGAATTGCTTGATTCTATTTTCCCAAGAATTATGTAAATTTATACGTGTGTTTATATTTAAACCTATGCTTGCAGAGGAAAATACATGGTTATTTGGATAAATATCCAAAATATTTAAAGATATTTAATAGATAAAGATAAGTAAAATGTTAAAGATAGAGTAAAATGTTAGTGACAGTTCTCCTTATCTCTGACCCCCTCAATATTTCGCATAGGATATTAATTTCATAATTAAAACAGGAAACGTTAAATATCTAAGTGTCAATAATTCCATAAAACAGCTCAAAGAACAAATGGGGAAACAGCCTTCTGATATTCTGTAGGGAAAGATCCTTTGAGCCCCAAAGCTAAGAAAGCTATCCTAAAAATACGACAAAAATAAAAAATCCCTCTAAGTCAAAAAAACACCAAAAAGAAAATGCAAATGCAGAGAGCAGTCTCAGACAGAAATAACTGCAGGACAAATAATAAAGTGGTTAGTGAGCTCGATGTACCAAGTGTGCTTTAACAAATCCCCAATATAAACCAACACCTCAAAATGGGTAATGGGCGTGGTCAGCTCTTCACAAAAGATACAGTTTAAAAAAATTATTTATTTGAGAGACAGGGAGAACAAGAGGGAGAGGGAGAGAGAGCCCAAGCAGGGGGGAGGCGCAGAGGGAGAGGGAGAAACAGGCTCCCTGCTGAGCAGGGAGTCCTATATGGGACTCCATCCTTCGGCTCAGATCATGATCCCAAGGTCCAGGGATGGAGTCCCGCACTGGGTTCCCCTGCTCAGCAGGGAGCCTGCTTCTCCATCTCCCTCTGTTGTTCTCGCTGCTTCTGCGTGCTCCCACTGTCAAATAAATAAAGAAAATCTTAAAAAAATTTTTTTTTTAAATGGCCAATAATGGACATGTACCAGGATGAGTAATCCAAATTAAACAAATACGGGCATGTTTTTGCGCTCATGAAATTAACAAAGGAACCGGTAACACTTTGTGTTAGTGAAGTAGCGGCAAAAATAAGCAAATAAAAATGTTTTTTAAAGAAAGTTCCTTAATACCTTGTTATCCCAAGTGTGGTCCTTGGACCACCGGCTCCAAGGGCATCTGGGAGCATGTCAGGAATGCGGACACTCGGGTCCCCTCCCCACACCTGCTAAATCAGAGCCTGCATTTTACCCAGAGCCCCGACTGATCCAGTGCGTAAACTCATGATGGATAAATGTTGCCTCAGCCCACTGCTTCTGGTGAGTAGACTGGCATTGACAGACGTTCAGGACAGAAATTTTTACAGTATGTATCTTTGGCAAGAACTTGAGTGGTTTTTTTTTTTTTCTTTTTTTTAAGTAGGCTCCGTGCTCAACACTGGGCTCGAACTCATGACCCTGAGATCAAGACCTGAGGTCAGGAGTCAGATGCTCTACAGACTGAGCCACCCAGGCACCCCTGTCAAGAACTTTTAAAAATGTTAATATGGTTTGATTCTGGAATACCACTCCGAGGTATTTAGCCTGAGGCAGTAATCGGATACATGAATAGATTTATGTATAAATTATATATATATTTTTAAATTTTTATTTGACAGAGATAGAGAGATCACAAGTAGGCAGAGAGAGAGGGGGAAGCAGGCTCCCCGCTGAGCAGAGAGCCCAATGTGGGGCTCGATCCCAGGACCCTGAGATCGTGACCTGAGCCGAAGGCAGAGGCTTTAACACAGGCACCCCTAAATTATATTTTTAATAGCAAAAGTGTGAGGAAGTTAAGCGTCCGACAGAGGGTTGTTAACTAGGTGGTAGAATGATATGCTATGAAAAATAAAAATTCTGGGACACCTGGGTGGCTCAGTGGGTTAAACGTCTGCCTTCGGCTCAGGTCAGGATCCCAGGGTCCTGGGATAAATCCTGCGTCACGCTCCCTGCTCAGTGGGGAGTCTCCCCCTCCCTCTGCCTGCCGCTCCCCCTGCTGTGCTCTCTCTCTCTCTGACAAATAAATAAGTGAATAAATAAATAAAATCTTTAAAAAATAAAAAATTTTATTGAATATTGCAAGTTATGAAAAATGCTCACGATACGTTAAACAAAAAGCATGCCAGAAATGCACGTTCACAGGATTACCTTGCAGCAATAATTTTTAAATTTTTTTCAATAATAATTTTTAAAAGAAAACATGTCCACCTGTATTTTCACTTTCTAGGGAAGTATAATTTGCGATGCTATCTGTGGGTCAATTATCTTTTAAAATACTCTTTACTTCTCCCTACACTATCCTCTTTCAACTGTAAATAATGACTTTATAATCATTTAGAAGGTATTTGAAAAGGATTACAACAACTCACACTACTGCAAGTGGTAAATACAGCTCCCCGCCCTTCATCTTGCTGGTACCGTTTTTCCTTCCCCCACCCCTAGATTTGCTGGTTTGAAAAAGTACAGAAGAGCAACTCCTTATTAAGTTTGAATTACTTAAAATTAATGAGTTATACATTTATTTTTAGAATCTCTCCTGGCACCGAATATTTTAAACTACATCATTAAATAATGCAGCTCATAAACCAGAATAACATGAAAACTCGCTGCATTCAGTTTACCTAACATTTCAGAGTATGATGCTGTGTGGACTTGCTGGGAACAAAGGTCTGTGTGCACCTCTTTCCTTCACTCCCTGGTGTTTTAATCGTTGATCACTCTTTCAACTGTGTATTATGGAAAATGTACAAGGAACCCCATGGACTCATTAATCAGCTTCAACAATGATCCATCCATGCCCAGTCTTGATTCATTTATACCCCAAACTACTCCCACTATATTTCCTAAGTTATTTTGAAGCAAATCATATAATGTGATCTATAAATATTCTGGTATCTTTCTCTAAAAGATAAGTGCCTTTTATAAAAAGAAAAAACAAACCACCGATAAAAGACTATTATCACACCTGAAACAATGAACAACTATTTCTTAATATGCATCATATTTTCCCAGTTTTTAAGTTTCCCATTATTTTCTCTGTCTCTCTCTCTCTCATACTATCACGCTCTCTGGCTCTCCAGTTTCTTAGAAACAAGAGGGAAAAAAATCGCATAATGGATTAGCAAAAAGAAAAAAACCATATACTGTGATGTTACTGACTGTGTATAACTTAAAAAAAAAAAATCGAGAGAGAGACAGACAGACGGAATGAGCAGGAGTGAGGGGTGAGGGCAGAGGGACAGGGAGAATCTCAAGCAGGCTCCCCGCTGGGTGTGGAGCCCGGCACAGGGCTCGATCTCACGACCCCCCAGATCATGACCCTGAGCCAAAACGAAGAGCTGGGTGCTTAACCAACTGTGCCTCCTCCCAGGGACCCCCCCATGTACAACATTTTAATGAAAAATCAAACTTTTTTTTTTTCAGTGCTTTTCCCTTTTATTCCTAGTCAGCAAAACATGAGGATTTTGGGAGAACATCTACCTTTGATACCTTATGTTTCTGATGACCTGTTTTAAGGGTCACAATCCTTCATTAATTCCTCCTATCTCTTCCTTTTCCAAGGTATGGTTAATCACCTGCTTCCTTTACTCCTCTCCTCTCTTTCTTCCCTTCCCACTCTTTAAAACTGCTCTCCTTCCATCTCCTTCTGTCTTGTGGCTCCAACCTGCCCCCGCTATGTAAACGATTCCAAAATTTCTGTGCCTAGGCTGACGACACGGTAGAGCGGAACTAGATAGGAAACTAGCTAGACTTTTCCCCTCGGTTGTCCTGGTGGTACCCGTGACTTGGTTTCCCCAAACTGAATGCCCCTGCCCAACATCCCTTCAGGTCAGCTCCCCATTCTACCCTCCCAGTTTCTGCCCCTGGTGTCACAAATCCTGGGTGACACCTCTCCCCATACACCCAGTGGTCAAGTCCAATTAAGGTTTCTCCGTCTGTCCGTCTCCTTTTCCATCCTCATCCCAAGTACAGTAGCAAAACCTTCGAGATCACTCAGTTGAAAACAGAACTACTCTCCTATCCAGTAATCACACTACTGGATATTTACTTAAAAAACAAAACAAAACACAAAAAACAAAAAACAAAAGCAGGAATTCAAGGGCCTACAGGCAACCCTATGTTTACTGCGGCATTATTTACAATAGCCAAATTATGGAAGCCGCCCAAGTGTCCATGGATAGACGAGTGGATAAAGGAGACGCAGTGTGCACACAATGGAATATTACTCAGCCATAAAAAAGAACGAAATCGTGCCATTTGCAACAACATGGATGGAGTTAGAGACGATTATGCTAAGCGAAATAAGTCAGTCAGGGAAAGATAAAGACCATGTGATTTCACTCATATGTGGAATTTAAGAAACAAACAAAATGAGCAAAGGAAAAAGAAAGAGAGAAACCAAGAACAGACTCTTAAGTACAGAGAACAAAGAGATGGTCGGGGGACATAGGTGATGGGGATCAAGGAGGGCACTTGGGATGGGCTCTGGGTGTTGCACAGAACTGTCAAATCACCGTATTGTATGCCTGAAACTAACATAACACGCATGTTAACTCTACTGGAATAAAATAAAATTTAAAAATGATAAAATAAAATAAATAAAAT
This sequence comes from Procyon lotor, assembly GCA_028646535.1. NCBI lineage: Eukaryota > Metazoa > Chordata > Mammalia > Carnivora > Procyonidae > Procyon > Procyon lotor. Next base: position 5,326 of record JAQQSY010000436.1, on the reverse strand, counting down.
AAAATAAAATAATAAAAAAACAAAAACAAAAAAATCACTCCCTCAAGTCCAAAGCTTAGTTTTGTCATCTATAGGCTGGTTCACTCGCACAGCATTTAGTCTCTTTTTTGGGGGGGAGGGTAAGCAAGACGTGTATTCACTTAGTATATGATTTCAGAGCACCATATGATTTTGTAGCACCAGGTGTCGTGCCTACAGTATGAACCATGAACTCACAGCTGATCCACACTCAAGCTTGACAATGTGCAGCCCCTGCAGGGATGTGAGGTACAATGAACGTCATCCGTCTCCCGGATAGAACTCTAGGCTTCCTACTTTAACTTCTTAAAATACACAGACCAGTGTTACCCGAGAAACAAACTGAATCCTCTGAATTTACCAAACTTATTTACACTGTAAAGGCTCTTCGGCTTCTACAAAAGCAGATGTAGGGTCTGTTTTTAGGGGTCAGCATTCTGGATTGACTTGTGGGCTCTGGAAACACAAGACAAAGCTGTCAAATGACCAGACGACCCTGGGACGGCTTCTCCAGGTCGGGGAGAAAAGGGTGGAAAGAAAAGAATCTCTTTTACATGTTAGCCTACGTCCTGATGGAACCAACATATTTCCCCCACCTTCCTCACCTGTGCTATGGGGGCCGGTGTTAGGTTTATCAACAGTATCTTTCTTCTAGGGGCACCTGGGTGGCTCAGTCCATTAGGTGTGTCTGCCTTCAGCTCAGGTTGTGATTTCAGGGTCCTGGGATCGAGCCCCACATCGGGCTCCTGCTCGGCAGGGAGCCTGCTTCTCCCCTCTCCCCCTCCCCCTGCTTATGTTCCCTCTCTCGCTCTCTCTCTCTCTCTGTCAAATAAATAAATAAAATCTTAAAACAAACAAACAAACAATCCAAACTGGCAGCTGTTACCCTCATTGTTTCCTAGTACTGATGCTGATTTATTAAAACTCCAGCCAGCCCATCATCCTGAGCTGTGCCTATGGAGGAAACCACCTTTGGCTGCTCTGCCAGATGGCACATCACCTCTGGACTATGTTGTGTGGGGTCAAGGCAACTTCAGATCTACTTGACCCCGAGCTCCCATCCTAAGGTAGACTACTTTTTTAGAAAATCTTTTTTTTTTTTTTTTCCCCAATGTGGGGCTTGAACTCACAACCCTGAGATTAAGACCTGAGCTGAAATGAGTCAGATGCTTCGCCAACTGAGCCACGCAAGAGCATCTAAAATATCTTTTTTGGGGGCGCCTGGGTGGCTCAGTCTGTGAAGGGTCCACCTGCGGCTCAGGTCATGATCTCAGGGTCCCGGGATCGAGCCCCGCGTCAGGCTCCCTGCTCAGCGGGGAGCCAGCGTCTCCCTCTCCCCCCCCCCGCTTCTGTTCCCTCTCGCTGTCTCTTTCTCTTTCAAATAAATAATCAAAGTATTTTAAAAAATAAAAAAACTAAAAAAATCTTTTATTGTGGTTAAAGACTTGAAATAGAAATAGACCATGAAATAGACCATTTAATCACTTTTAAGGATGCAGTTCAGTGGAATTCGTTCATTCACACTGTTGTGCAAACATCACCACTCTCTGTCTCCAGCACATTTTCCTCATTGTGAGCAGAACCCGGGTGCCCATTACACACTAACTCCCCGTTCCTCCTCTCCCCGGCCCCTGGCAGCCACCCTTCTCCGACTTCCTGTCTCTTTGAACGCCTCCAGGTCCCTCATACGAGGAGACTCATAGGAGAGTTGTCCCTTTGTGTCTGGCTTACTTTGTTTAGCATAGTGTTATCTGGGCAAGAGGGGCTGATGTTATACCTTCATGGATTTAGGACCTGGGGTGTGAAGGGTGGGTGACCCGCTGCTCTGGGGGCCATTCCCAGAGGCTTGGTGTCCTCACCCTAGGGTGCTGAATTGGGACAAGCTCAATGGAACCTAAGCACTGTCATTCCGAGTGGAAGGGACAGAGGAACTCGGTATCACATCCCAAGATCCATTTTGTAGGTTGCTGTCGGCCATTGGCAGCCAGAGAACTATAATTTTCTTTCATTTGAAATAATCCCACTGCCACCTTTCCCCCAAGGCAGATGCTGGCCAAAGGCTGAAAATGGGAATGGAGGGTGACACATAGGGACCGAGAAAGCCTGGCCCAGCGAAGACCATGGGGACCTGGAGGAAACTGGCTTTTCGGGGACACGTGATAAGGCCCTTCGGGGGAGGGGAGAGTAACAGGTGGGTGGAAACCAAGCAAACAGGTGGGATCGCAGACAACGGAGTGAGGCATCGAGGGGAGCAGGTGTGCTCACACAACGGAGAAGTTGAAGGCGCCGCAACTGCCTTCAGTTCTTTTGCAAATACTGGACGGCTGACTGCGCCGGTCGTGAGAACCGCTCTGGAATGCGTTAGGTTCAGCTCCAAGCCCGGGGTCGTCCCAGTGAACGGGGATCCCAGAGGGCCCGTGGTCCAGAGGAAACTGCTCCCCCGCACCCAGCACTTAACACGTGGCCATCACACTTCAGGGCAGAAGTTCTCAGACTTGGGGATTTCACAGAACAGTAGGTCGTTTCCAATTACGCAGCTGATGTCGGGTTACCTACAACATTTCATCTTGTTCCACAAGACTAACACCCTCCTTTAATAATAACCCCTACTTAATACAGAGAAACGAAGAGTCTACCCGCGACATTCAACTTCTATCCACTACAGTCATCGTTTCCAAACAGGATCTTTCTTTAGACTCGGACCATCCGGAGGAAATAAATACTCTGAATAAAGATCCCTCACGGTAGGCTGAACGCACTTAGATCTATGAAAAGCCCTTTACATGGTTCCTGTTTTTCTCATTTCACCAGACACGGGTTGAAGTCCGTCATGGAATTGACTGCTGGATTAGAACATTCTGGAAGCCCACATTAATCGTACAGCTATTCTCTGCGCTAAGTTCTGTCGATTCCATCGGGTTCTCCCAAGAACTCCTGCATGCAAACAAGCAGTCTAAGATGCAGAGAAATTGGGGCACTAATTTCATTAGGGCATTAGGAAAAATCTACCGATAGATTTTTTGAAAGATAGGAAGGAAGGAAGGAAGCCACACCAAATCCGATACCTTCAGATCATCCAGGTTTGATGGCAGTGGGCCGGGTTTGAGAGAAGAGACACCAGTTTGTCCAGAAAAGCTGTTTTTGATAGGAGACAAAGGGGTATTGCTCAGTGGTGTTGAAGCAGAGTTTGGATTTCTGACCATCTGTTCATTTGGCTCCCTGAAAAACAAACAACAAAGAGGTACTTAAAATACGGCCAGATAGAGATATGGGGGTACAGTGCCGTGATTTACGGCAAGAAATGACACACTTGGTTCTTGGCCTTCTTTCTGGCACAGAGCTCCTAAAATCCTCGGGATCTCCTAAGTGATGGGAGCCACAGGGGAATCGTCTGCTATGTCAGTGGGGTGACTTTGTGAAAGCCCCAAGGTCACCTAAGGATGAGGGCGGGACGCCTGAGAACCAACCCTGTGATTTGAGGTGGAAACTTCCAGCCCTACCCCCTGACCCCTCGGGAGAGGAGCTGAGCTGGAAGTCGAGTCAATCACCAATGGCCAATGATTTAATCCATCAGGCAGCCTGGCTAACACTTCAAAGAATGGAGGTCAGGGAGCTTCTGGGTTGGCGAACACGTGGAGAACGAGGAGAGTGCCATGCTTCCACCTGGCGGTTTTTGAGTTACATCCTTTTATGATAAACCGGTGATCTCCGAGGTCAAGTGTTTCTGGGAGCTGCTCTAGCGGATTAATGGAACCCAAGGAGGAAGGCGTGGGAACCCCTGACCTAAAGCCTGGTCAACCAGAAGCCCAGGTCACAACTTCTAGACTCGCGACTGGCATCTGAAATGGGGGATGTGGGGGGCAGCCTTGTGGGGCTGAGCCCTTCACCTGCGGGATCTGATGCTCTCTCTCTGCAGGCAGATGGTGCCCAAATTGAGTGGTACTGCGGGCATCCGTCTGGTGACGTGGGAAGCCGCCCCCACACCCTGGAGTTGGGGGGCCAGAACTTCCAGAGGGTAAGCTTGCATTCAAATCAGGTCACATGCTAATGGCCTGCAAGGATCAGGCAAGAAATCCATTGGCAGGAGAGGCAGGGTGAAGACACCAACTGGGCCAGTGAGACTCCGGCTGAGTTCCGGGGAGACAGGAGGGAGCGGTGGAGACTTTGGAACAGGGGAGAGTGTCCTGGGGGGCAGGAGCACCCCTCATAAAGCACGGCTGTGTTCGGCTCTCAGCGTCATCGCCCCCGCAACCTGAGGCAGAGCAGAGACAGGTGCGAGAACCCACATCCCCACTTTATAGAGTTGGAGGGAGTGGCCACTTAAAAGGCGACCTGCCGTGGAGGTCACGTGCCGGGGTCCCGCTCTCAATCTTCGGGGCTGGCTGTCACTTGGTCACTCAGCTCTGTTGCTTTCTAAAGCCTAAGGGCGGGGCGAAGCCAAGAGATGGAACCATCCCCACGTGGGTGGCTTCTCCTCTCTGATCCACGATTCAGTCCGAGAGAGCTAATCCTTTCTCTTTCCCCAACGATACCTCTCAGCAGGGCTTCGATTTCCTTGCTTCCTCCGGGCCTCCTGCTCCTGAAAAGCATCGTTCCTAAACAGAGTCCCGTTCTAAACCTACCAGACGAGGACAGGCGCCGTCAGGGACTCGCTGGGTGCCCTGGCGGTGGCCCCGCGTGCTTGGGACACAGAGGAGCCCGCCCCGGCCGGCCTCTGCTGGCCCCCCGCCCGCCGCCCTGCGCCCTCCCGACTCACTGGAGCTGAGCCTGGTGAATCCCGGGGTAGCCGAGCCGGTGCTGTTGCTGCTGGCTCAAGATCTGCAGCTGCAGGAAAAGCTGCTGTTGCTGCAGTAGCCGGGCGTACGCTGAGTCCATGGGCGGCGGGGACTTCTCCGCCTTCTGGTCCGGGGGGATGTACTGGTGATATTTGAGCTTCTTCACCTTGGGCTTGGGGTCCTTGGGCTTTTTGTGGCGGTTCTTACTGTCGCTCAAGGATTTGGACTGCAGAGGGGATGAGGAAACAGCAGGTGCTTTAGGCGGGGGTGGGGGGGGGCGGGAATGGCCACCGTGTCTGGCCAGGTGCCCCTTTGATGCATATTTTTGCAGCTTTGGTTCCCCCCCACCCCACATGTGGATGTAACCGTAGGAACCAACATGCTCTGAGATAATGATACCTGACTTACTATGAGAAGGGTGAGCCCCCCCCCCACTGGGAACCTTCTAGAAGCTTCCCATCGCAGAGCGTGACTTGGACGCATGGAAAGAAGTCAAGGCTACAGGCTCGGAAGTTAAGACCAATTTCTAGGGG
>JAQQSY010000434.1:0-16557 GCA_028646535.1 Procyon lotor | reverse complement strand
TTATTCTACTAATCCTGTCTGAATTGTTTTTCCATTCTGAAAAGTTTGCCAAATCAATGGCCTTACAGATATCTCCATAACTACCTTAAAAGAAGGTTCCCATATCTACTCTTCTCAGAGTTGGCAAAACTGAGGGATTTTCTGGTTAAACTAGCAAGTTTTTCACTTAAATAGTCCAGGGGAAACTACAGTAGATATCAGAACGTGCAGAAGGATTCATGGAAAAATGGAGAGAAAAGAGCAAATTAACAACAAAAAAAATCTTACCAGAATCAGCAATTCCAAGTCTCCATTCATAGTTTCCACTCGAGAGAGGGAAATAAAATTCCATGCAGCCCCCACTTTATTTCCAAATCCAGACCCACTTGTTACTGATCTTTTCTCACCCAGAGATAATTTTGCCTTCATACATGTCTCATTAACTTACCTCACCTTAGCTTTCTGCCTACCGGAGACATGCAGATTTTTGGCTCTCCTGGCTCAATTTGAAGGGACTGTGTATATTGAGATGGTAATATCTTTTGCACTTAATTTTCAGAACCCTCTTACACAAATTATATGGTATTCAATACTGCCAGAAATATCCAAAATTAGAACTATGTGTCCAGAGGGGAAGGAGCAAACTGAAAATGTAATTGCATAGGTATGTCAACCTACAATGTCATTCAAGTTATAATCCTACTATTTGAGGAACTGAAAACAACTGCCCTTATTTTATATAGCTTTACAGAACCAAAAATGCAGCTCCAGAGGCAATTCAAATTTCATCTTTGTCATTACAAACCCCAAAACTCCACTATTTCTCTTAAAAGATTTAAAATTATTGGTTTAAGGAACCAAAGTTCTCTTTGGAGAGACTTTTGTTCTTTACCTGTCTCTTGGTTATACATCTTATTAGGTCTTTGAAATATAAATACAGCCCACTGCCATCTGAGACGAACCAAAAAAGTATGTGTGTGGGGTGACTTTTTAAAATACAGATTGTTAAAAGGGCTCTTGTGCCCAAATTCTAGCACCTTCTTTAAAGATAAATTCCACTCTCTCTCTTTACAGATGACATGATACTTTAAATGAAAAACTCAAAAGACTCCACCCCCAAATTACTAGAACTCATACAGCAATTCAGTGCCACAATACAGCATAATGTGGCAGGATATAATATTACTGCACAGAAATCAGTTGCTTTCTTATACATTAACAAAGGAAATATGGAAAGGGAAATTAGAGAATTGATTTCATTTACTATAGCACCAAGAAACATAAGATATCTGGGAATAAACCTAACCAAAGACATAAAGGATCTGTACTCGAGGAAATACAGAACACTCATGAAAGAATTTGAAGAAACAAAAAGTTGGAAAAGCATTCCTTGTTCATGGATCAGAAGAATAAACATTGTTAAAATGTCTATACTACCCAGAGCAATCTATACTTTCAATACCATCTTGGCTGCGGACTCTGAGCAACAAACTGAGGATTTTGAGGGGAGGAGGTTGGGAGTGGGCAAGCTTGGTGGTGGGTATTGAGGAGGGCACATATTGCATGGAGCACTGGGTGTGGTGTATGAACAATTAATCTTGTAACACTGAAAAAAAAAACGTATTTGTAAAAAAAAAAAAAAAAAAAAAAGGATAGTCACATCAAAGAATGGACAGAAGATATGAACAGACACTTTTCCAAAGAAGACATACAAATGGCCAATAGACACATTTAAAAAAGTTCAATATATTAAATCAGGTAGATTCAAATCAAAACTGTATTTAGATACCACCTTGAATCTGTTAGAATAGCAAAATCAACAAGATAGTAAACAACAAATGTTCTAGAGGATGTGGAGAAAGGTGAACCCTTTTCCACTGTTAGTGGGAATGCAAATTGGTGCAGCCATTTATATAAAAGTGTGCAGATTCCTGAAGAAATTAAAAGTAGAGTTACCCTATGACCCTGTCATTGCACTACTGGGTATTTTTAAAAATATTTTATTTCTTTTTTCTCACAGAGATGAGAGAGATCATAAATTGGTAGAGAGGCAGCCAGAGAGAGGGGGAAGCAGCCTCCCTGCTGAGCAGAGAGCCCAATGTGGGGCTTTATTCCAGGAACCTGAGATCATGACCTGAGACAAAGGCAAATACTTTAACTCACTGAGACACCCAGGCACTCCTGCACTACTGCATATTTACCCCAAAGATGCATATGTACTACAATTAGGGCCACATGTACCCCCATGTTGGTTACAGCAATGGCCACAATAGCCAAACTGTGGAAAGTGCCAGGATGCCCTTCAACAGACGAGTGGATAAAGAAGATATGGTCCAAATATACAATGGAATATTATTTCTCCATCAAAATGATGAATATTCAACTTTTGTATCATAATGGGTGGGATCGGAGGAGATAATGCTGAGTGAAATAAAGTAAGCGGAGAGGCGGTTATATGGTTTCACTTATGGGTAGTATAAGGAAGAACATGGAGGACATTTCGAGAAGGAAAGAAAGGTGAATTGGGGGAAATCGAAGGGGGTCATGAACCATGAGAGAGTGTGGACTCTAAGAAACAAACTGAGGGTTTTAGAGGGGAGGCAGTGGGGGGCTGGGCGAGCCTGGTGGTGGGTATTGAGGAGGGCACGTATTGCATGGAGCACTGGGTGTGGTGCATGAACAATGAATCTTGGAACACTGAAAAATAAAATTAAAGTAAATAAAAAATTTAATGTCTAAGACTATTGGAAGGTTTTACTGGCAAACATGAATAAATTTGTCGAGGCACTGCAATTTCTTCTAACTCACTTCAGTGGAATCATCAGGCCAAACAGTTATTTGATGTCTTACTGGTTGTTACTGTGAATGATTATTCTTTGCCATCACTATACCATGTCTTTGATGGGGGAAGAGAAAAAAATCTATCCTCAAAAATAATTTTCCCACTAAATTTACAGACATATAAATTGTATTTCAACAGCACCTGGGTGGCTCAGTAGGTCAAATGTCTGCTTTCTGCTCAGGTCATGATCCCAAGACCTTGGCATTGAGCCCCAAGTCCAGTCCTCTGCTCAGTGAGGAGTCAGCTCCTCCTTCTCCCTCTACTCTCCCCAACCTCCACTCATGTTCTCTCTCTCATTCTGTCATAAATAAATAAATAAAATACAACTAGGTTGCACTAAGACAGCTATTGAATGGTTTAGATACACTCTAGAGCAAACAGTGAAGGACATACCTCAATTCTGAATCCATCTTTGTGTATGCAGAATGGTAATCAAAAAAGAAGAATAATCATAGCAAAAATAACCCTCAAAACAAAAACTTTTATTGGGTGTTCTGTGTCAGACAATATTGTGAATTGCTTGCCTATGCTCACTAATTTAGTTATCCAAAACATCCTTAGCTCTATGTACCATCAACAGGAACAGTAGAAAAGTTGGAGCAAACCTCAGAAAAAAGAAAACAATTCTGATTATCCTATTTATGCAGGTGAGCCATTCTCCCTTAGTTACATTCCATCAGCACATTCCACTTTGACTCTCTTGCTAAATGTTGGAAAACTAAAGGAATATACACATTTTTATAATGCTGGGAGGGTTTTGTTTTGTATTGAGCGGGACTTTGACCTCTTCATAACAATCTTAAGTAGTTTACATTTGTTGGTATAATATAATTTTCTCAAAAAATGTTAAGTTCAAATAACAAAAATAACAAATACCACCATTACTAAAATTTTTAGATCTAAATTTAGATTTTGAATTATCTTTTTTATTGTGTTATGTTAGTCAACATTTTTTTAAAATTATTTATTCATTTGACAAAGAGAGCACATCTAGAGAGGGAACACAAGCAGGGGGAGTGGGAGACAGAGAAGGTGGCTTCCCAGTGCAGAGCTGGGAACCTGAAGTGGGGCTTGATCCCAGGACCCTGGGACCACAACCCGAGCCGAAGTCAGATGTCCAAGGACTGAGCCACCCAGGTGCCCCTCACTATTTTTTTTTTTAAGATTTTATTTATTTATTTGACAGAGAGAGAAAGATCACAAGTAGGGAGAGAGGCAGGCAGAGAGAGAGTGGGAAGCAGGATTCCTGCTGAGCAGAGAGCCTGATGTGGGACTCAATCTCAGGACCCTGAGATCCGTGACCTGAGCTGAAGGCAGAGGCCTTATCACTGAGCCATCCAGGCGCCCCGACCCTTTCATTCTTGAGTAGGATGCTTATTACCTCCATGTGTTTGAGTTCCTTCTAAATTTCTTCTTTTGATTGAGTTCCATTTTCAAATCATTTTGGTCTGAAAATATGCAGGGAATAATCTCAGTCCTTTGTTGTTGGTTGAGACCTGATTTGTGACCTAGCATGTGATCAATTCTAGAGAAAATTCCATGTGCACTCGAGAATGATGTGCATTCTGTTGTTTTAGGATTGAGTGGTCTGTATATATCTGTGAAGTCCATCTGGTCCAGTATGTCATTCAAAGCCTTTGTTTCCTGTTGATCTTCTGCTTAGATGATCTGGGTATTGCTGTTTGTGTTTTGTTAGAGTTCCCTACTATTAATGTATTATTTTCAACATGTTTCTTTATTTTGGTTATTTTATTTATTTATTTATTTATTTATTTATTTATTTATTTATTTTGGTTCTTAATTGGCTTCTATGATTGGCTGCTCCCATGTTGGGGGTATAAATATTTACATTTGTTAGATCTTCTTGTTGGATAGACACTTTAAGTATGATAGAGTGTCCCTCGTCATCTCTTTCTATAGTCTTTGGTTTAGAATCTAGTTTGTCTGATATGTTTGCTACCCTGACTTTCTTTTGAAGTCTCTTAGTGTGGTAAATTGTTCTCTGCCCCGTCACATTCAGTCTGTAGGAGTCTAGGTCTAAAATGTGTCTCTTGTAGACAGCATATGGATATCCGGGTCTTGCTTGTTTGTCCAATATGATGCCATGTGTCTTTTGATGCTAGCACTTAGCCCATTTAATATCAGAGTAACTATTGAAAGATATGAATTTAGTGTCATTGTATTGTATGCAAGGTCCCTGTTTCTGTATATTGCCTTTTTTTCTTCATAGTCTATGTTACTCTTGGGATCTCTCTTCACTTAGAGTATCCCCGTTAATATTTCTTCCAGGGCTAAGTCATACATTATTTCATTTTTCATTTGTTTTGGAAGCTCTTTATCTCTCCTTCCATTCTGAATGAAAGCCTTGCTGGATGGTTTTCTTGGCTGCACATTCTTCCCATTTAGTACCCTGAATATATCATGCCGGCCCTTTCTGGCCTGCTGGGTCTCTGTGGATAGGTCTGATGTTAGTCTGATGTTCCCCCCACTGTAGTTGAAGAGCCTCTTGTCTCAAGCTTTTTCAGCATTTTCTCATTTTTTCTAAAATTTCCAAGCTTCACTATTATATATTTGGGTAATGACCTATTTTTAATAATTTTGGGAGGGGTCCTCTCTGCCTCTTGGTCATGAATGCCTGTTTCCTCCCCCTGATTAGAGAAATTCTCATCTGTGATTTGGTCAAATACACGTTCTGCTCCTCCTTCACCCTCAGACACTGCAATAATTCTGATGTTGCTATGTTTCATTGCATCACTGATTTTTCAAAGTCTCTCTTCTTGGGCTGTTGGCTGTTTTTCTCACTTTTCCTCAATTTCCTTCCATTCCATCTATCTATCTTTTACATCACTTACTCTCTCTTCTGCCTCATTTACCCTGCTGTTAGAACATCCAGTTTAGACTGCATCTCAGAGCATTTTTATTTTAAGTCTGATTAGATCTCATTTCTGCACTGAGATTCCCTAGTGCCTTTTATGCTTTTATCAAGCCCAGCTATTAACTTTGTAATTGTTACCCTGAATTCCTTCTCTGATATATTATTTATATTCATATCAATTAGGTGTATGGCAGATAACACTACTTCTGGTTCTTTCTTTTGCTGTGAATTCCTCCATTCAGGCATTGTGCTCAGAGAAGAATGGATGAGTGAGTGAGCTGAAGCAAAAATATCATCCATGATTCAAGCAAAATAAGCAGTAGAGAAATCTGAGGAGACCAGAAAACAAAACAGAAAAGCAAACAACAACAACAAAACAAAGGAGGGAGAACACAATGGCATAGGGTTGATGAAACAGAGTTATCCACTTGGTACTGAGTGCATTTTTGTCTTGTGTTAGCAGACATTAAATCCCAAAATTGTAAAGAAAGGGAAAAAATAAATGAATGAATGAATGAATGAATGAATTGTTTATTTCAATAAATTATATGTTTGGGTAATGCTTGTAGTTTAAATATATATATATATTTAAAATATATTTTAATTTAATTATATTATAAATATACTTATAAATATAATTAAAATTAAATTATACTTAATTTTAAATATATTTTTTTTTTCAGTTGAATCTCTTTAATGCTGTTAAAGGCAAGTCTGGAAAAGGTTCAGGACAAAGTTCTTTTTTCTTTCTTTTTAAATTACAAAACTAACAGCTGTTAGAATCTTTTCTCTCTCTCTCTCTCTTTCTCTCTCTCTCCATATATGTGTGTGTGTGTGTGTGTGTGTGTGTGTGAAAGGAGGCCAAAAATGAAGAATATACCTATAAAATGTAGATGTAAAAAAAGTTGAAAAGTGACTTAAAAACAAATAGTTGACAGCATAAGAAACTAGGTGAAAAGGGGAAAAAGGGGAAAAAAGAAATGCAAAATTTTAGACTGAAAGATACATGAATTGTGAAGAAAAAACCCTTGACTTCTACATGCTATTTCCTCCTAGTGCTTGTAGAGCTGTGCTCCTGTTCTTCATCCATTTTCTGCAGGAGCGGCCTGCTGTACTGCTTCTCAGGTGTCTTTGCCTGGTGGGAGTTGTACTACCGCTTACCTTGCTGGGGGAGCAGGCTCAGTGTCAGCAGGTCCTCTGTGTGGCTTTTATTCCCTGAAGGCTTTCTGCACCTTTTTAGAGGATCAGACTAAAAATGCGACCAGATCTTCAGCCCCAAAGCCATAGTTCCCCCTCTTTAATAAACACCCTGGGATAAACAGTCTTCACTTTGGTGTCTGCCAAATTCTGAAGACTCCTGCAGTGCATTATTTACAGTGATCCTCCCAGGGAGAGACTGAGGGTCCTCTATTCCTACCCTTTGCTGTGCCCTGGACTGAGAGTCCTCGAAGAATTGTGAATGTACAGGTTCTGCCCCTTTGGGTGGAAGCTGTAAGGTGGCCCTCTACTCTTCTTTATGGGATTGCTGCCCTGAGAAGTGTTGCTCAGTCATGGTTGCACCCATTTCACCCCTCCTGGGGGATGGCAGAGGGTCCCCACTTTCTAGTCCACTCACTCACTTCAGGTTGCTCAGACAGAGAGCAGTCACCCAATTAAGCCTTGGCTCATGTTTTATTGAGAACTGAGCTGAAAGTCCCCTCCTGGGCTGACTGATCATAACCAACTTCCTTGCTCCAATCCTAGGGAACAGGCATCCACAATAGGTTTGAGTCCCAGGAATGATCCTGAGACCACACTGGCCCACCTAGAATTCTGCCCTTTTCATCCCCAGAGCTGCTTTCAGGAAAGAAGGTCTCTCCTTGGGGCAGATTTCCAAGGGTTCTGATTTTGTCTTCCAGGCCTATATTACTTTCCAGTACCCAGCTTATGATGGTTGCCTCTGGCCTCAATTTATTCTCCAATATCTCCCCTCAGATTCACTTCTCCACATCTCCTACCTTCCAAAAAGTGATCAATTTCTACTTAGAGAGTTCCGGGCCTTTTTTTTTTTTTTCTTCATATATCTCAGGCTGAATTCATGGGTGTTCAGAATTGTTTGAAAATTATCTAGCTAAATTCAGCGGATCAGATGACATGAAGTCCCCTACTCTTCTTGCCTCTCCTGGCACCTGCAGACTTTATAAGAAGTGCTTGTTGAGAATTTGTCTCAAACCTGAATGCCCGGCTTCAAGAATTCATGTGTGTGTGTGTGTGTGTGTGTGTGTGTGTGTGTGTATTCATACTTATATTTATATTTTTCATGCCTCAGCATTTTTAATTGAGCTCAACTATTTAATTGTATTTAGACTTTGTTATCCTCAATATATTCATACTTTGATCCAAGTATGATTTCATTAAATATTTTATTTCCTTAGTCACTTTAAGATACATAAATTGGGGGGTGCCTAGGTGGCTCAGTGGGCGAAAGCCTTTCTCTTCAGCTTAAGTCATGATCTCAGGGTCCTGGGATGGAGCCCTGCATCGGGCTGTCACTCAGCAGAAAGCCTCCTTCTCCTTCTCTCTCTGCCTGCCTCTCTGCCTACTTGTGATCTCTCTCTCCATGAAATAAATAAATAACAACTTTAAAAAAAGATACATAAATTGAATTAGTTAAACCTTCATTGAGATGGAATAGAGTTTATCATCATAAAATAGCTACAAATAACAATAACAGTAAACATAAAATACCTTTCATTCAACAATCACTTTGTTCAATTTGCTTAACATTTCACTTTCATATTCTTATTTTAATAATTACAATAAACTGATGAGTTATATTCAGTGTTTTCACTTTTGAAAAAAAAAGGCAAGTGTATTGGCACAAAATTCATGGCTCTCTTTCAGACAGATATGAATTCAGTTGTCTAATTTTAGACACCTTGCAGTTAGGAAAGGGCAGTTGTGAAAGTAGGATTGGGCACTCAGAACACCCCTCATAGGCACACAACACACAAACCCTTATGACTTAAACATCGTTTCCCTTCCTAAAGAACAAGATATTGTCAGTGAAGCCCGTATGTTGGATTTAAATAGGTAAAAATTTTGGGAGGAAATCGTCTTTATATTGGAATGTGAATTCTGACACAAGAACTTCAAGACTTGTATCCTTGGTTAAGTCATTAAACTGGGTATGTTGTCTAATCTTGTCGGGCCACATGGATCTTCAGTGATAATTAACAACTATAATATATTAACCAATTCTGGACGCTTAAAATCTTGTCTGATATTCAAAAATACTCACTATTATATACCTGTCATAATAATGATGTGTAAGACCAGTAAATTAACTGTTTTTGCTATGTTTGCTTTCATATTTAGTTTAGGTATCATTTAATTGACTTATATCAATTATAAGTGATCATAAGCATGAACACTTACATAAAACAAGTTCATTTTTTATGTATCTCTCTGTAGTAGGCTATCTGTGGGATAAGTAGGTTCATTCATTCACTCTGCAAACATACAGGAGACTCTCAGTGCTGCACTGGTAAAGTTGGCCTAGTGACCTTCCTAGAACTTCTATCTTACATAAGAGACAGGTTATGCACAGATCCTTTAACTGACTGTGTTCTAACGGCCTGAAAAATGGGAATAAAATATTCTAAGAAGAAAGGGTGTAACGGGAAAGGGCTCAGAAAGGTAGGCCTTTTTTTTAAACAAATTCTACATCTCACTTTATTCAATCAGTCTGAAATATTACACAAGTCTGAATTTAAGCAACCTGAACTACCTTCTGTCTTTGTCACTAGGATTTTTTCTACTGTACCCTAAAGAATGCCTGTCTGTCTAACCCCAACCCAACTTCACATAAATGATTTCTTCATGTTCCCTTCCCAGCTCTCCCCTGGGGACACAGCTACACATGTCACCCATCAAAGGGTGGCTATTTTCACCTCAAGAAGCTACATGATACAAGACCTCACCTTGGTAGGTTTCCTCCTTACTTCTTTGGTCCTCCCAAATGATTTATCCCACTCATACCACCAAACTCTCAGCTGCTTGGAGGAAAATTCCTGTAAGGGGCATAACCCATGCCTCTCAGTCATTCTGGAGGAAGTGACATTAAAATAGACACACAACTGAGGCACCAACACGGGAGGGCTTGTTGTCAGTTCTGGGTAGCCAGGGAGCCCAGTGTGTTAGATGTGAAAGAACTCATCATAAGTGTTCTATACTGTGTGGTGTGAAATTAGTAAAGTTTAATGAAGTGTGAGAAGAGGGTCTTTGGGAGATATTAGGGGCCAGGTCAAGAAAGGATCAGTAAGTCACATTCAGGGTGCATAGTGGAAACATAAACCCAGACAGTGCAGCTGCAGGTGAAACAGGATGCACTGATAGAGCTGCCTGGTTCTACACAAGAAAGAGAATCAAGGAGGAAGGATATTTTTACATCCACCTTAGATATTGGAAGACTTCAAAGACCTTAGAAACGGTGGGAAAGACTGTTTAGATGTAAGAAAAAAATGTGGGTGTGGGAAAGATTCAGCAAAGACAATGTCATGGAAATATAAATAGTTTCAAAGGAGATGGGGACTAGAGATGAGATTTTTTTTCCCTTGTTTGTTTGATTGTTTGGTTGGTTATTTTACTATTTTTAATGTAAATCGATTAGAATGAACATACAGTGTAACTTAGCAGATTATTTGCATGCTTGAAACAGTGTTCCAGAAAGAATAAACTAGACTACACAAAAATTATATTCATGAGGAGATATTGAAGACAAACAGTTACTTGAATTATTATTACAATATTGTATAATCTTTTGTACTTCTATGTCATAAAAACATGTGTTAGGCATTTTGAATTTATGCTGGATTTATCCTAGATCCATTATTCTAAAAATATATGACCCAATAAGAATGTTAAGGATAGCAAGAACTTACCACAGGCAACCTCTTGCCTTTCCCTTTCCAAAGGATTCTTTTTATTTAAGATTTTTATTTATTTATTTGACAGAGAGAGAGAGAGATCACAAGTAGGCAGAGAGAGAGGGGGAAGCAGGCTCCATGCTGAGCAGAGAGCCCGATGTGGGGCTGGATCCCAGGACCCTGAGATCATGACCTGAGCTGAAGGCAGAGGCTGTAACCCACTGAGCCACCCAGGCACCCATCCAAATTATTCTTTTAACAATTTGGTGAGTTATTTTTCATTAATATTCACACATTGTCATTATGAATAAATTAACTGGTAGCTCACAAGTTTTTGCTCCTGAATTCCTGGGTTTTATTTCCTGTACAGTTCTTCCAGAATGAAGCAGGACCACACATCATCACATGTAGGTGCAACTCATAGGACAAAGGGGTGAGAAGAGTGTGAGCTTCTAGTCCCAAAACTCTTTTATTGTCATTGTCTGAAATTTACCTCATTGGCCACACTCTTCTGACTTCAAGAAGAGCTGTGAAGTGTGGATGGTACTGTGTGGATGGTACTGATAATAGATGGTACCCATAACAGATCTAAACATCCTACTGACAGAGGACAGATAGATGCTTTAGAGAAACCATGATGACACATGGAATGTAGCACCACGAAAAGGATTAACCCAAGATGGGGCATTTATGAAGGGAAGGAACGTAGAAGATGGTGATTTTTATATGGAAGAGTGAAGAGAGAAAGGAAATTTGGGATTACTCATTTTTTGTTTTTGTTTTTTTTTCTTTTCTGATCTCTGGCTTGGGCTATAGTAAATGGAGGTACTAACGGTGGCACATGCTTCAGGGGACTTTGGCAGTTCAATGTTGGGCATGATGAATTTGATGTCACTGTGAAACAAGACTCACAGGACTACCTTAGACTGACATGACCACAACAACAAATAGATAAGCGGTAGCCATGAAATGATTCTTTGGGGCATGATTACATGTCCTGAAGGTGAAAAGGACAAAATCAATATTAATTATAATGTCATATGGCTAGTAGAGATGAAATTGTGAGTAGCTCCTCTGCTTGATTTCATAATAAGGACTATTGCTTTGCTCTCTCATCACTGCCCTTAAATGCCAAGTTCTGTCAATACCAAATTTGACTGAGATGTAGGTCAAACCAGTCAAAACTATTTAAACATGCATATATCTGCAATTTCATTCAAATGGGAATCTTTAAATATCCCTAAAATTATCACAAAACAGTGTTCACATTCCAGGGCATTAAAATATAATCAAGTTTATTTCATAGTAGAGAATCTTGATTTCAGCAAAATAAAATGAAAAAGAAAAATAAAAATCATTTGTATTTTATCAGGGACTTTTCCCTAATCTGAAAACCAAAATATATTTCATTCAAACTTATGAGTAGTACTAAAAGACAGTAAATGACTTGTTTTCTGCTTGTTACTTATTTTTCATGTTCTGTATCAGTGTTTTCCTAAATTGTACCACTGTGTGTGTGTGTGTGTGTGTGTGTGTGTGTGTGTGTGTGTCTGCACTGTGTGTGTGTGTCTGTCTGTAAGTACGTATGTGTGTATATCCATTTATTGAGGGGTAGATCAAACATACTCATTTTGTGCACATAATAGTAAAAGAAACAGTTAAATAGCCACTAGCTACAAATAAATAATACCTTTATTTAAGAAACACTATGATTCCCCACATAAAGTATTAATAAAATTTAATTCAATTTTTATGATTTATTAAAACTGGCCAAGGTAATATACGATCATATTTTAACTGAATGAAATGCTTATTTTAATATTCCTATTCAAATTATAAATACACACCATGATAATTTCATAATATTTTAATATTATTTTAGAAAGATTTAGAAATAATACACTTCATTTTCTTTAAGTTTATCCAAATAAAAAATGAGATGAGACAGAAAAGTGAGTCCCATATCCTATTAATTTGATCACATAGTTAAAATATATTATTGAGTAGCTATTATGTACCAGACATTTTTTTAGCCACTCAGCATATACAGGGGTCAAAACAAAGATTTCCACTTGTGAAGTTCAAGTTGCAGTCAGTGAGAATTACAATAAACAATAAATACAGTTCATAAGTTATTTAATATGTATAGGATGGAAAGTGATTTGCAAGATACATCAAAGGACACTACAGTAAGGAGAAATAAGCAACTTGTGGTAGAGGATACTGAGGTTGTAAGTAAAATGTTCAGGGGTTGGTCTCTTTTAAAATGTGAATGTGGACCAAGAGGGGGCAAGATGGAAAAGAGGTAGGAGATCCTGTTGCCACCTGTCCCCAAAAGTGAGCTGGATATCTGCCAGACCACGCTGAACACCCATGAAATCAGCCTGAGGAGCAAGATTTTTCACTTCTGGATCTCTACGGGAGCAGAAGACAGTAGCAGAGAGGTAAAGCAAAGCAGGAGCACTCAAAACAGTATTGGAAGATAAAAAAAAGGGGGAAGGGAGCCATGAAGCAGTGCAAGGACAGTAATACCCCAAAGGAAAGCACCAGGTGGTTGCGGAGCAGCAATAACTTAAAGCCCAGTTAAAAACACTTAAAAAAAGCAGAAGGTTCTGAGGAGCAGGTAGTGGAACAGAGGTGGTCGTGGACACAGGCCTGGGCCCAAGATCCCAGGAAGGATACCACTCGCCTCAAAGAGAGACTAGTGGGGGTATCCAGTCTGTGACTCAGAAAATGCAGTTTTCTGCACCCCCGCCCCCTCACCATTTTGTGAGTGGGGTGCACACGCTCCTGAAAGTACCTTAGAGAATCTGCTGTGGTCCCAGAGCCTACAGCTTTTCTCACTGTACAGCACTATCTAGACAGTGCAACAATGAAGGCAAGAACTGTGAAGCCAGTGCAGCAATATTGGCAAAAATCTGGCCACACCCCACTAGAGACTTGAGCCCCAAGAGCAGGGCAGTATGCTGAGTCGCTGAACTACAGAGTGGGCACCACCTGAGACAGACTGCACTGAGAGATTTGCGGAGGGGAGTGTCCCTTCTGTGGACACTCCAGAGGGGAGCAAACTGTGTCTTCACTGTCACAGGGAGGTCTGGGTATGGGCAGGCAGAATCCTCCTCAGAATCTCTGAAAAGGAGAAAAAGCCACAAAAGGCCAAACACCTTCTGAGAGCTAAAGACTAAGAAACCAGGTTCCAAAGATCTCTGTCCCCTGACTGGGGGGCACGGTGACTCAACCCAAGCAAGATTGACTGGAAAACAACAGGCCAGGCCCCTCCCCCAGAAGACAAGTCAAAAAAAAACACAAAAAGACTATAACCAGAGGGTCACCATAAGACTTTAAATTCCAAACATTAGGGGAAATTAATATATTAGGTGCGTGATAATACCCTCAAACCTGTATATTTCATAGATACAAGTTTTTTTTTCTGTTCTCTATTTTTTATTCACTTTTTTTTCCACATTTCTTGGCTTGATTTCGTTTTTTGTTTTCATTTTTTTTTTAAACTACTTAACATTATAGCTAGAGGCTTACTACAAAGATAAACCTAGGAAGAACTGAAATAAATTTTCTCACACATGAGGAGTTACAACCACTCTCCCATCCTATCCTTCTGTCAGTGTTTCTACCTATTTGCTTTTGTCCTGGTATTATATATAATCACATTCCTGGGGTTCATTCTGACTAGGTTCTTTTATTTCTTGTCATCTACTTTTGGTGGTCTACATGTTTCTTCATGTTGGTCTACATATTTCATAAATGTTATTGTTGGGGCCCATTCTGGCTGGGATCCCCTCCTTTTCTGTTTCTATCTTTCTTATAAATAAATAAAATTAAAAAAAGAAAAGACTGTATTCAGAGATACAAAATTACATTACATCATTCTGAAAGGGCCTATCCTCCAAGAAGATCTAACAATTGTAAACATTTATGTCCCCAATATAGGAGTAGCCAACTTCATAAACCAACTGTTAATCAAAATAAAGAGTCACATTGATAGGAATACGATATTAGTAGGAGATCTTAATACATCACTCTCATTAACAGATAAATCATCTAAACAGAAAATCAATTAAGAAACAAGAGCTTTGAATGACACATTGTACCAGATTGACCTCATAGTTATATACAGAATATTCCACCCTTAAAAAAAGATCTCACACACACAAAAAAAAGAATTCTCATTTTTCTCAAGTGCACATGGAACGATCTCCAGAATAGGCCACTATTGGGGCTCATTCAGGACTCAGCCAATACTAAGAGATTGACATGATTCCCTGCATTTTCTCAGACCACAATGCTCTGAAACTGGAACTAAACCACAAGAAGAAGGTTGGAAGGAATTCAAACACTTGGAGGCTAAAGACCAACCTGCTCAAGAATACTGACATCAACCAGGAAATCAAAGATGAGATTAAACATTTCATGGAGACCAATGAGAATGAGGACACATCAATGCAAATCCTATGGGACACAGCAAAGGCAGTCCTAAGAAAGAAATATATAGCCATTCAAGTCTCACTCAAAAAAAATGGAAAAATCTCCAATACACCAGCTCTCCTTACACCTCAAGAACTGTAAAATCAACAACAAAGAAAGTCAACCCCACGCACAAGAAGGGAAATATACAAGATCAGAGCAGAGTTCCAATATTTAGAAACTAGAGAAACACTAGAACGCATCAATGAATCCAATGGTTGGTTCTTTGAAAGAATCAATAAGATTGATAAGCCACTGGCCAAACTCATCCAAAAGAAAAGAGATAGGACACTAATTTACAAAATTATTAATGAAAGGGGAGATTAATTGACTAATCCAAAGGAAATAGAATCAATCATCAAAAATTATTATCAACAACTATATGCCAATAAGTTAAACAACCTAGAAAAAATGGATGCATTCCTGGAAACTCATAAACTTCCAAGACTTAAACAGGAAGAAACTGACAACCTGAATAGACCAATATCTAGTCATGAGATTGAAGCAGTGATTATCACCCTCCAAAAAACAAGAGTCCAGGACCAGACGGATTCCCTGGGGAATTCTACCAAGGTTTCAAGGAAAACATAATACCTATTCTCATGAAACTGTTTCAAAAAATAAAAACAGAAGGAAAACTTCCATACTCATTCTATGAAGCCAGAATTACCATGATCCCCAAAACAGGCAAAGACCCTACCAAAAAGGAGAATTTCAGACCAATATCCCTGATGGATACGGATGTCAAGATTCTCAACAAGATCTTAGATAATAGGATCCACAGCACATTAAAAAGGTTAGTCATCACGAAAAAGTGGGATTTATTCCTGATATGCAAGGTGATTCAACATTCGCAAATCAATCAATGTGATAGAACAGATCAATAAGGGAAGAGAGAAGAACCACATGGTCCTCTCAAATGAGGCAGAAAAAGCATTTGACAAAATACAGGCTTTGTTCCTGATTAAAACTCTTCAAAGTGTAGGGATAGAAGGAACATTCCTCAACATCATCAAGTCTATCTACGAAAAGCCTACAGAAATACCATTCTCAATGGGGAAAATATGACAGCCTTCTCGTTGAGATCAGGAACACGACAAGGATGCCCAGTCTCACCACTCTTGTTCACCATAGTGCTAGAAGTCCTAGTGACAGCAATCAGACAACAAAAAGAAATAAAAGGTATTCAAATTGGCAATGAAGAAGTCAAACTTTCTCTCTTTGTAGACGACATATTACAATATATGGAAAACCCAAAAGACTCCACCTCCAAATACCAGAACTCATACAGCAATTCAGTAATGTGGCAGGATACAAAATCAATGCACAGAAATCAGTTTCTTTCTTATACATTAACAACGGAAATATGGAAAGGGAAATTAGAGAATTGATTTCATTTACTCTAGCACCAAGAACCATAAGATACCTGGGAATAAACCTAACCAAAGACATAAAGGATCTTTTCTCGAGGA